>JAYMTA010000604.1:0-26160 GCA_036897625.1 Pelargonium cotyledonis
AAATATAATGATTAGAGAGGAAATTTATTTAGCAAGGGATTCCTTAGCAAAATCAAAATTTTTATTTTTTGCTAGGGATCCCTCGCTAATTTCCCTAGCTAAAAAAAAACCGGGAACAAAAAAAAATGGTGCCAAAATTTCCCGCCAAAATTTCCCTAGCCAATATTTTTCCCTCTCTAATTCCCTAGCTAATTTTTCCTAGCCTATCACAGATTTTCTAGTATTGGTTTAATATTTTCGACATAAGTATTGTATATTTCTTTAAATATATAAAAATATTGAACATAATTTAATAATGCTACATTTTGAAACTCGTTTTTTTTATCAACAAGCAATAACTTCTATTAATGGGAAATAAAAGTACATAAGAAAAAGCATAACCACTAGTCCAAACAAAGGACCGGGTTTGCCACCTACGAGCTAAAACTAAAGGAAATAGAGAAATCACGATCAATACAAGAAACTAAAGATAAAACAAAGCTCTGAATCTGAAGAACTGTGTCCGACACCGAGGAGTAGTTGTCTTGAAAGACCAGGCCATTGCGACTAAACCAAATAAACCAGAGAGAGACGGAACAAATAATATTCCAAATCTTCTGGCTAAGGCTCGGACTGGCAAAAATTGAAGGCCACAAAGAGAGGAAGTCGTAACAAGTGAAGGGCAACAAAGCGGATACCCCCCACCACGCAAAAATAGCAAACCAAACTTTAGAAGTCCACGAGCAGTGCAACAATACATTTTGAAACTCGTAATTAATATGTATTGTCTAAACAGTTCAAAACTTAATTTTCACAAGTGAATTTCATAACGTTACCGACAAGTTTTTTGGTGTTCATTTTTAAAAATTAAATTTCAAAACAATAGTTTTTAAAACTCGTATTTACATGTATATATCATTCAAATAACTTAAAACTTGATTTTACATATGTAAATCTCGTAATACTATTTTGACCTAATAAATATTTTTCTATTCCCTTTATCGCACAAAAAAAAAGTTGCAAATTGTGACGAAAATCTGTGAGAGAAAATTTTTCGTCACAGTTCCGTAAAAAAGTTGTGACAAAAAGCATATTTTTTTATCAAATATGTGTATTTGTGACGAAAATTTCCGCCTTAGACACACATTTGTGACAGAAACTTCGGTCACAACCATTTGTGACAACCTAAAAAATAACATAAGTATTCTGTCACAGATTCGTCACACATTACATTTTGTGACTGAAATTCGCAGATTTGTGACATAAATTTCCGTCACATATCGCGATTTTTTTTTGGGTAGTGAATAGTCACTTACTTACGAATTAAATTTCAAAACAATATATATTTTTTGAAACTCGTATTTACAAATGTACTGCTTAAAAAATGTAATATACATATATGAAATTTGTAATGTCATGAATTTATTTTTATTATTTTATTGTTGCAATTTATTAATATACAATTTAACCTTAATTTTTTAATACAAAAATACAATTATGAAGTGTGAAATATAAGTATATACAAGGGTATTATAGTAAATTGAATTTTAAATTTCATTCCAGCATAAGTTGGAATGAACATTCCTTAAGTTTTGAAGATTAATGATTTTCAAGGAAAAGCTGGAATAGGCCCTTCTCATGAAATGGGCTTTCCACCTATTCATGCTTCTACCAAACATGAGAATGGAATGAAAATGCTGGAATGAACTTTCCATTCCATCTCATTCCTGCCTACCAAACATAGCCTTAGTACCTTCTCTCCACCACCCACTCGATCGCCTCTCGAATTGTCAAAGCTTGCATCCCCCTCACACCCCCCAATCTCTGCCAGCAACACCGCCCCAAACCCAAGCCCCCCACACAGATCTCACCCCACTCAACTTGTTCCCCCTTATCAACCTCACGAAACCATACACCATCCACATTTAACTTAAGATGATCTCTAGGCGGTCATTGCCACCTAACCCGCTTTGACTCCAACTTACCCGTAGACCTTATTGTTCGGCAACCCAACTTCACGCTGCAACCTCTAACACCCTCAACTTTCTCCTAACCAAAGCCCATGTGTCATTCATGCGCGTTGCGAGTCATGGATATTTTTTAATTATATAGGCTCAATTGAATAAAATATAATATAAAACGTCATCAAATTTTACTCGTACACACTCTTGTGCACGATCCTTTCGAATTGATGTCAAATTAACATTAGCTTCACGTAACAAAACACCAATACACATAATAGGATTATAATTATAAATTCACAAAGGGGAGCAAGCCATAAATATCCTAAAGTATAGCACTAGTACAAAAAATTACTTTTCTTCATTTTTCTATATGATTAAAAATTACTAAAAATAATATTTATTTTTTCCCACTCCTACTTTTAATTCCAATTATGCCCTTCTACAAATGTTATTTTTACATGAAAATAATGGGCAAAAATGTCTTTATATTTTGTAATTATCTTAAACGGGGATGATTATAATTTACAAAATACCCCTTTTGGCGTTTTAGAGGCTTTTGGGATTTGGACGGCATATTCGAGGCTTTGAGAGAGCTATTTTTGTCAAACCGCGTTTTAGTATTTTATTTACTAAAACTGCATTTTTAATCCTTTTTTTTATTTGAAAGTTTAGAAGGTACATTTTTAAATAGATAATAAAAAATTAAAGTTACATATGTTAGTCATACCTAATGACACAACACTTAAAAACTTAGTGCGTGTGGAGCAACCCACAAAATCAGATCCAAAAAAGTAACGCTTAAACATGTGGATCTCGTAATCTTATAAATGTTAAGTGTTGCACCATATTGGTAAACACATGTTCGAGATCTCAACCAATGTAGCCTTATTAGTAACCTCCCAAACTTCAACACTTAAATTTAACTTGGAACCGTGACTTGAGTCTCCGTGTGTGGAAGCATCTTCACCACCTTGACACGATGACATCGTGCTTTCTTCGTAAAGGTCTCATCACAACAACGTCATCATATTACCTCTGCCATCTCACTATGACATGCATTCTCATCGATCAATCATGCAATGACACATCAAATCTACCTACACTTTGCGAATATTAAATACTAATCTACCCAAAGGATATTTTTGGAATTCATTTACACTTATTCACAATTTCACTACCAATATTTTTTTAAAAATTTCCCTACTTAGCTCATAACGCAAGTTTCATTATGATAATTACTTTCATCTTAAGTCAAATTTGAGTCACACACAATTTCACGTGACAACTTGCATGCCATACCTCTAATGCTCAAGATCAAAATTCACCCTTGAAGTTGAACTTGTTCAATACGACAATGCCTAATACAATTTTCTTATATACAAATTTATTAAGTGTATCTTACTTACTCTAGCGTTCCGCTGATCCCAAATTAAAAACGGAACACCAATAATTCACAATAACTCAAAAATCAACTGCTTTACAAGACGTCAATCGTTCCCGAAAACTATTGTTGTATGCAACTATATGGATCCCAAATAAGGTAAATCTATTTTGTACAACCACTAATAATATTAGGGCTTATTAGTGAAACCATGTTACAAGAAAAAGCCAAACACAACAAATTTTATGAAGGAAATAGCAATTCAACGGAACCGAGATCGGGGACGGACAGCGAAATTACCATTTTATCCTCCAACTCATCTGAGTAGCTAAGTGAGGCTGTCATGACATTACCAAAATCACGTGAGGGATATAAATGTAAATAAGCTAAACGGGATTTGAAGGAACATGTAAATCGTGACCCAATGGTTAGAGAGAGAAAAATCCAAACTTTTCTCCTTCTATCTTTCCCCAATTGACCTCTCGCTCCCAACGTCTCTCCCTCACTCCCTCCTCCTCAGCCGCCGCCGCCTCCGCCTCCGAAATCGCCGGAATGTCGGAGAGCTCCCCGGCACGACGTCGTGTTTGAGCTCAAGGTACCGTTTGGTCTGTGTTTCCCTGTCCTTTTATCATGGCAAATTTCTCTTCATGTTCTGTTTTTCCTCCCAAACGCGACCTTGTCTCTCGTGAATGAATGGGATGAGCGTTAACGTAATATTTACTTTCTTGTGATTATTTGTTTGTTTGATTCAGAAACTGATTGGAGTTCTCATCGAAAACTCTCTTTGTGATCCAATTTTTATGTGCTTTCTTTGTAGGGTTTCACGTTGGAGATGTTTATGCTTTGAATTCAAATATATAGAATTCGACTGTTAATTTTATATATATACGATTTTTTGTTGTTGTTGTAATTTAATGAGTATTTGTAATTTCAGCTAGTTTTGATTGAGAACTTGAATTGGGTATATGGAGGTATCTGTTTTAATATAGTTGTATTGGAATATGAGTGTTGGTGTTCCCTAAAAAGTTTATGTCCAAATTGTGTGTATGGCTTTATTTTTAAGAAGTTAGTTATGCATGCATTACCAATAAAATCCATTATACAAGTTAAAAACACTCGACTTTGTTAGAATAAGTGCTCACGTGTATATAAGTGAAAGTACTACACTAATTAAGCTGTATTTACTTCTTACAAATTAAAAAATGGACTCTCATTTTGCGACATAGGTAGTATGTTGAAATCTCAACTCGAATAATATATGTTCTCAGAAGTCCATTTTGTAAAAAGTACCTCACCATCATGGGTTTGGTGAGTCATTTATGTGCACAACTTTCCATAATCCATTCTCTTCTACAAAAGAGGGTGGCCCGATGTACATAGTGTTAGACCATTGTGGTTGTTTCTCGACTCAAACTTGTTAACAACCCTATCCTAGTGTTAAGGCTTACTTTGTATCCCTTTTTTCGTTTGTATGAATCAGAACAATTATAAGATCAAGTTCGTAGGATTGTATCTCTTGTCCTTTATAAAATCTAGTTGAATATGCATTGTGGTGATGCAACAAAATGGGAAAATTTGTGATGTTTTTTCTTATTGTATGAGGGAGAAAGAGAAAAAAAGGGACTCCATTTAAGCTGTAGAGAATTGGTATCGATCTTTGTTCAGTGGACTTCTTCAATTTTCTCATATGGGAACTGATAGGATCCTTTCTGTGTTGGCTGATTCATGGCATTTTCTGCTTGCTCTTTTTTGTTTTGTTTTGTGATGCAGAGCAAGTGATGATAAGTTTTACATTTATAAATGGCGGATGCATGGCTGGCGTTTAAGGTATTTCTATTAATTTAGTTTGAAGTTTCAATGTCCCTATCTGATTGTTTTTTTCCTTTCAGTTTTAATGTTTATGTTTGTGTGTGTCAGGATCTGCAAATGGTCGGTTCTTAGTTCTTATGGTCGTTTGAGATTAATCATTTTTGCTTGGGAGTTTTGATTTGAGGCTTGATTTTGGGTTTGTCAAGATAGTGGTTGTTCTTCTCCTAAATGGCAGAAGGCAGCTCGCGTCTTGCTGGGTTCTCTCCTGGTTTAGCTGTGATACTAAATGGCGATGATCAAAAGGATAATTCATCGAAATCCCATCTTGTTTCTTGTTGTGATGATTTTGGCAACCAGTCTGTGGAGCGGACTCTTGAATACATATTTGATCTCCCTAACAAATCTATTGATCCATTGACTGGTCCAGTTGACAGAAACTTGATTCGCTCAATTATAAAGAATGAGTTCTGTGGATTTCATATGAATTCAAATGCTCCGGTTATAGATCGGGATGGAATTTGCATCATTGATGTTGGTAGTGATCGGCAGGTTGCTCTTGATGAATTCAGTATTTGTGGTGATATTAAAATCTGCAGGTCACCATTACTTGTTGAAAGCTTAGCAATGTTCAGCAGTGCAAGGGCTAATGCTTGTGTATGGAAAGGGAGATGGATGTATGAAGTTAGATTAGACACTTCAGGCATACAACAGCTTGGATGGGCTACACTTTCTTGCCCTTTCACTGATCATAATGGAGTAGGAGATGCTGATGATTCATATGCCTTTGATGGGAAAAGAGTTAGCAAATGGAATAAGAAATCTGAATCTTATGGTCAGTCATGGGTTGTTGGCGACATTATTGGATGTTGTATAGATATGGATCTAGATGAGATATCATTCTATAGAAATGGTTGTTCGCTTGGGGTGGCATTTCGTGGGATTCGTAAAATGGGACCTGGATTTGGATATTATCCTGCAATCTCTCTTTCTCAGGGTGAACGGTGTGAGATAAACTTTGGGGGTCGCCCCTTTAAATACCCGATTGAAGGGTACTTTCCTCTTCAAGCATCTCCATCAATAACCTTATTTGTATCCCAGTTGCTGCAGTGTTTATTGAGGCTTTTGGATATACATTCCATGGAGAGGGTTGAGTATTGTTCAGTTGAGAAATTAAGGAGATTGAGGAGGTTTGTGCCACTTGATGAACTTTTTCATCCTATATCTTATGGAATTTGTGACGAGTTATTCTCTGCTCTTGAAGCAGATATTGGTAGCATAAAGTATGTTGCTTGGGGGCCCTTCATGTCTTTCATGATGGAAGTTTTTGGTGCACATGCTCCACATGATTATTCAAACTTGGATAGAGTTGTTGATGTTTTCCTAGAATACCAAGGATCTTGTTTGGTGTTTGAGCACATCATAGATTCCCTTTCATGTGGTTGCAAAACAGCATCATTCATTCTGACAGAATGCCCATATTCTGGATCATATCCTTATCTTGCAATGGCATGTCATATATTGAGACGGAAAGAATTGATGGTGCTCTGGTGGAGGTCATCAGATTTTCAATTCTTATTTGAAGGTTTTCTTTCGTGGAAGAGCCCTAATAGGGAGGATCTTCAATGCATAATGCCTTCTATATGGTGGCCTGGTTCATGTGAGGATGTATCCCATGAGGATAGCATGGTTTTGACTATTTCAGCTTTATCTGAATCTGTCAGTAAGGTATGCCTTCATTTTGAAGGACTTGTATTTCTACTTCATTATTTTGTGGTTTCATTTATGTGTGATAATACGAAAAGATATTTGGGGACATGTAGCTTTATATTAATAACGTTGTATAACTTATGTACGGGATTAGTATCATCTATGTCTACCATATTTGAAAATATGGTGGGGCGGAGAACCTTTGTGAAAATTAAGTGTGGTTGGTTTTGTTTGATTCTAATTATAAACATTTTGAGAATTAGGGGTATTTCAGTAACTCTTAGATATATTCCTGTATCACAATAGCAGCGGTAAGTCTGGTTAGTTAGTTAGTTATGTAGAGATTACTAGTCATTTTGGTATTTCTTTCATCATGCTAAGAGAGTGATGTCTTTTATTTCCAAGTAGGCAGTGGATACCCGATAATCGATTAAAAAATGAATATAGAAGAGGGTGTAGTTTCATGCTAAAACAGCATTAGGACTTAATAGTGTAGAGGGAAGATCAATGATTTTATTTTTTCTTCTTCTAAGTACTGAGAAAAGGCAGGTTTTTTCTTGGTCTAGCTTTGACTGTTGCAATTCTTATTTTTGGATGGTGTAATTGCAATACATATTTTTCCTATCAGCCAGTCCAATTGCTTTGTCAAGTACGAGCATGGACAGTAAATTGGAATGGAAAAGCTTGAGGAATACTCTAATCCTATATGTTTTGTTGCTACGTTGCGATTGGTTGTGTATTGTACATAATTAAATATAATTTTGTCTCTCCCTATCCAGTTCTAATTGGTTACTCAAAGACGCATGATGAGTTTACATAACCAACTTATGTACCATGTAGTTTATTTGTACGGAGTTACAATTTTGACCTAAATAAGCTTTGCCATTTTCTTTGCCTTTCAAGTTATTGTTTTCTCTCCCTGTCCTTTATTCTTCGCCCCTCTTTGTATCTCACTCCATTTCTGCATACTTCATACTTAATATTAATATTTCACCTCTGTCCATCATTGAAGTAAGAAAGAAAAGGTAGAAGGCCAACTGCTTTAACATGACTTTGTGGTGTTGCCTCGATGGATGAAAACATTTATCTGTTAAACAATTCTAAAAAACTGAACTTGTAGATGTATGTTAATGCTTTATGTAGAATATCTTGATCCATTGGACAACTTGTCAGTGTTGATATTTGTCAATGATCAGCAGCACCTTATGTGATATAATAAGTTGGCATCTCATGAAGTTTACATTTGAATTTTAGTATTATGCAATGGGTTGATGTCATACTAATAATTTCTTTGACAACAATTATCTGTTTATTTGCAGATTGAGGAGAAACATAGAGAGCTCTGTCTCTTGGTAATACAGTTCATACCACCTGTTTCATCCCCTCAGCTGCCTGGTTCTGTGTTTAGGACCTTTTTACAGAACCTTTTGTTAAAAAACAGAGGTGCAGATCGTAATGTGCCACCCCCTGGAATTTCAAGCAATTCTGTTCTGGTTTCATTGTACACAGTTATACTGCACTTTTTATCTGAAGGGTTTGCAGTGGGGGACACTTGTGGCTTGTTGAAAAGCTGTGATATTGGTTTTCTCCATAGAGGCGGCCAACAAAGTTTCCCCTTAGGTTTGCTTCTTAAAAATGATCCTCATCGAACTGACATTTCTAGGCTTGGAGGATCATTTAGTCATCTATCAAAATCTCATCCTGTAAATGACCAGGTAGCAGAAGTAATTCGATGGGAGGAAGGTTGTATGGATGGTGAAGAAACAAGAGTAACTCATTCAACCAGGCAGAAGCCATGTTGTTGTTCAGATTATGACAGTGACTTCTCAAAAATCTCTAAACATCCAATTAGATATGCGGCCAAAGGCTCTCGTGGCCATTGTGGTCCTATCTCAGAGAGATCCGCTCAGGTTGCAAGAGAATGCAGTACAGGAAGTTTGAATGATGAGATAGCAGCTAAGCCTAGCTCCAGTGATCAGCTCCAATCAGAGTTTGATTATCTTCAGGTGCAGCAAATGAGGGTTGTACCAAGGGAGAGTAATATGTCATCAGCTACGCTACTAGGAGAAGAAGAACTTCTTGACACCATGCTTATGCTGTATCATATTGGGCTTGCGCCAAATTTTAAGCAGGTGAGGTGATTATGAGCTAAACTTTCTTCTTATTAATGTGATTATTGTTATTTGTAGCCAGGCATTTTTTTTATCAGCACTTTTCAATCTAATATTGCCATGGCTTGCAATTGTCTAAAGCATAGTAGCTTGCGGAATAACTCACAAGTGTAGTAAATATGTAAACAAATGGGAGGGATTGAGGGAAGAAGATTGATAAAAATTTAGTGGCGTGCCATATGCTTCATCTATGTTGCAGTTGATAAAATCCCACATTGAATAAATATACAATGGACGAGCAACGGCGGAAGCTAAACCTTACTAACTAGTTTGACGTTAAAGTAGTGGAAGCCCAAATCATTATATGTAGCTGAGTATTAAAATTTAACATGACAACAAAACAAATTTTGATCTGGCCTTGGCCTGAAGGTGATCCGTTTATGTTGCTTCTGCCTTGTGGTCTCCATTATATTTGCAGAAAGACATGCTTGTAGTGGCTCACTTGTAGAAGGAAAATAACTTCATGTGAAGGGAAGTGCTGATTTAAAAGGTACTCAGTTATGCACATGTCGAGCCCACGATAAAGAAGAAAATGTGAGGCCCGTACATGAGGGGGGTGTTGAATCAGGATATAAAGTTTCACAATAGATAAATATAAATTATAAAGTGATTGAGCAACATTGTAAGTCAAACCCTATTAACAAGTTATATGTCGCCCTATCTTAAAATTGAACATTCTCAAATATTACATTCGCTTAAAGCTTAGAAGAATTGACGAAGGATTTCGCAGTTGAACCCAGTCTTTGGACGGAATTTGAATTGTTTAATTTGCATTGATCTGAATTATAATAGCCAAGTACAATAGTTATGGTTTTGGGTGCGTTCTTTTTCATGCCAATATCATGAAATCATTGATCATTTTAAGTTGAATTTTTGTGTGCTTTTCAATGACAATTGTTGTTTTCAGTTTCTGTCTTCTTCCTCTGCCTGTATTTTACATGTTAATGAGGGTAATCTTTTTTATTGCTGTCAATTGTCAAATGTCTGAAACAAACTGCTCTGTTGTAGGCATCATATTACATGTCTCATCAGTCACAATCTATAGCTCTCTTAGAAGAAACTGATAAACAAATAAGAGAAGGAGCTAGTGGTGAGCAATTAAAGCGTTTGAAGGAAGCTCGTAATGGCTATCGAGAAGAAGTTCTTGATTCTGTGAGACATTGTGCGTGGTAAGAGGACCACAAGACCCCAATTTTTATTTTTATTTTTTAATAATTACTAATCTATTATCATAAAGACTTATCTTAAAAGTTTATTCCCACGTGACCGTTGAGCATATTCTCTGGCTCCTTCACTTCGTTAATCTGGTAGTTTGGTTTATAAAATAGCTGGTTGTCTGGGGAAATGCTTCTCACAATGAGAATAAACTTGATTATGTGGAATGTTAGATAAAATTTTCTTAGTCATGGCTTGTAGGTATCGCATATCTCTATTTTCAAGATGGAAGCAAAGAGGGATATATGCAACGTGCATGTGGATTGTTCAATTTCTTCTGGTTCTTAGCAAATTGGATTCATTGTTCGTTTATGTTCCCGAATTTTATCTGGAAGCCCTGGTAAATAAAATTATATTTTTATCTTTCCTGTGGAAATAGCTAGTCAGACTATGAACTTTCATAGTTCATATACTTTATATCTATCCATACTCCATACCTACTTGTTATTCTATTTTCCCATTGTTGCCGTATGTATAGCTTGTACAAATAAATATTTATGCAGTTCATTAAGTGCAGATGGACAGGATAAATTTGGAATTTCATTAGGATTAGATTCAGACATTCAAATAAGCATATGATTTTTATTTTTATTTTTTGTATATCTTTGAAAAAAAGTTATGCCTATAGAAATCTCAAGCAAAATATTCTGCCAGTTATTTGCAATGCATAATTTTTTTTGATTAAAAGTTTGAAAAAACAAAATTCTATTCAGCCAGCTCTGGTACAAGCAATGTTCATATTCTGTTTTATGGTAATTTGTATTTCAAACAATCTGTATATAAAATCCATTGATTTGGTTCCATGCTTTTGTTATTAGTTTTATCCAAGGCTGTTACTAATTACTCTTCTTCTAAACCATTTACAGGTTGACTGCTTTCATGTGTTACGTAAGAGCGATCCTCCATATGTTCCTTCTACAATATTTATCAAGCAAGGACTCACTTCATTTGTATGTTTGACTGTTGATCCTCATGTTATTGTATCAATTGTTTATCCTTTTGTCTTTAGTTGGCGACACGCTAACATATTGCAGGAATGAATTTTTATCTTGCTAGAATTTTTAATGATCAGGTGCTAGACTGTTTATTAGTCAAATTGAATTGTCAACAATAATTATAACTAATATATCTCCTTGAGTTTTGGTTTAGAAATAAAGGCTGTGTGGCTATTGTGTTCATACATGTTTTAGAAGTGACTGTTATTTGAGATATAAAGCATTTGATAGTGATTAAATTAAAAATGCAACTGTCTTTTTTAATAGAGTACTTGACAACTGTAGAATTGAATTGCTGATAGAAAAAAAAAACTGTAGAATTGAATTATTATATTAGTCTAATAGTCTGTGTGTTATTATGACAAGCTTATGGTGTTTGTCAATAAATATATTTAAGACCTATGTCCATAATATATGCTGCAATCAGAATGTGGAATGTATTACTGCCACTGGCCTAGGAATTTAAGGCGGGCTGTGTTGGATCTATTTCAGGTCACTTTTGTAGTTACCCACTTCAACGATCCAAGGATTTCGAGTGCAGATTTGAGGGATCTACTGCTTCAGTCCATATCAGTTCTGGTACAATACAAGGAATATTTGGCTGTTTTTGAGAGCAATGAAGTGGCGACCCAAAGGATGCCAAAAGCGTTGCTGTTAGCTTTTGATAACAGATCCTGGATTCCGGTCACAAATATTCTTCTGCGCTTGTGCAAGAATTCTGGCTTTGGTTCTTCAAAGCATGGAGAGTCATCATCATCTTCAGTTTTCCAGGTAAATTGTGGGACACTTTTTTGTTTGATCATGTATCTTATTTATCCGAAGCCTAAATATTTTTTTTCCTCCCTACTTCTAAATCTATAAAGAGATTGCTACGGGAAGCTTGCATCAACGATGAAGAGTTGTTCTCGGCCTTTCTCAATCGCTTATTTAACACTCTTAGCTGGACAATGACTGAATTTTCAGTTTCAATTCGTGAAATGCAAGAAAAATACCAGGTATTAATAAGTGCTATTGTGAACAACTTAATATAGTAGTTCAGGTTGCATCTCTTTTAGCATTAGAAGATGTCTCTTTCCTTGATATCTTTGAACTCTTCCCTTTCCCTCTGACTATTTTTGCATTTTTTTATCATTTTTGTTTGCAGATAGAGTTTCAGCAGAGGAAATGTGGTGTCATATTTGATCTCTCTTGCAATCTTGCCAGGGTTTTGGAATTTTGCACTTCTGAGATCCCACAAGCATTCCTGTCGAGAAGTAATACAAATTTGCGAAGGCTGATTGAGCTAATCGTGTTTATTCTTCACCATATTACTTCAGCTGTGGACACTGAATTTTTTGATGTGTAAGTTCTTGTGCTAATGAGTTTTAACTCATTTAGCTCTCTCACCGATCGCGGGGACAATTTGGCTATCTCTTGATGGCTTTGAAGTTTGATTATTTCATGAATAGCGTTAACTGTTAGATGCAACTCTCAGTAAAAAAAGGACTTTTGGATTATATGAAATGTCATTACGTGCATGTTGCTTTGCAGGTCCCTTAGACGACATGGTCATTATATAGATAAGGTAAACCGGGGCATGATATTAGCACCCATTGTAGGCATGATTTTCAATTTGTTGGATGCTAGTGAGGAGACAAAATGCAGGGAGCAAGATGATATTGCGAGTGCGTTTGCGAGCATGGACTGTCCCGACATGGTTCATGTTGGGTTCCAGTACCTGTTGGATTACAACTGGGTTAGTTCTCATCAACATTTATCTCTTTCTATCTATTATACATACAAAATTTTCATATATTTGATTCTTTTGGTATCTGTATGTTTATGAGAGAGTTTCTTTAAGATATTTGAATATGTATACAACATAAACCAAGTCCCTGGGATTCTTTGCTCGTGTTCTCCGTTCAATTCCATCCCATCTAAACACTCAGTTTTCATATGGTGCTTGCTTGATCTTGCATTGCTTATTGTCAAAACATAATTTGAGATGCTAAAATGACTGTCGTTATTGCCTGCCTTCCTTGCTCTGATTGATCGATGTGATGAGACAGGCTGGATCCTTCCGGGGAGACACCAATCTCGCGAAACTTGGGAAGCTAGAGAATTTTTCAGCCCTCCTGATAAGCAGGATGGAGTCAGAAGCCGAGAGGACACACTGTAGGGAAGAAACAGGCGTTGAAGATAGCACGTGCTGCATCTGCTACGCGAGCAAAGCAGACACCCAGTTTAAACCTTGCTCCCACAGGTCCTGCTATGGATGCATCACCAGACACCTCCTGAATTGCCAGAGATGTTTCTTTTGCAATGCAACAGTGCTGGAGGTTTTCAGAATCGACGTTGAAAAGGCAGGTTAATATTCATTTAATCCTTCTGCTTGGATGGATCCCGATTAGAATCTCGGAAGAAAATAATAGAAAGTAGTTATGAAACTGAAAGTTGGATCAATCAGAAATATGATTGTGTTTTGTGAAGGCGATAGGTTCTGAGAGAAGCTGTTGCCGTAAGAATTTTGTAGGGGAAGTTTGAGGGGAAATGTTATGTAAATATGATGAGATGTAAATTGGAAATAAATCTTTGGCAATTCAAATGTAAATATTGTTATGATCTGGATTAGCTTTGAAGAGACATTACAATCAGAATTTAAAATAACATGTTAATTGTTTACATAAAATAGGTACCAAAGGACAACCTAATTGTTTGAGCACAACATTGCTATAATGTGGCTCATGAATTCAAAAAATAAAAATAAAATGTGGCTCAGGAATTCAAAGTTTACTTGTTTTTTTTATTTTTTCCTGTAAATGCTACATCAAATCATTATTCACATCATAGCTACATCAAATCATTATTCACATCATAGCTGTGCACTAACAATCAAGTAACTCAATCGTAACTTTGTAGGTATGTTACAGCGGACATTATACACATAATTTTTGAAACCTATTTTTACGGTGACATTTTGTTTGTAAATACTAAATAGAAATAAAATAGCCCATGTCCACTTATTAGCCTCATTAGTAAGGCAAGGAAAAACTCTTTGAAGTTTGTTCGCTCTACTTTATAAAATAAAAAATAAACATTGAGAAAAGGTTTGAAGTGAAAAACTAATAAACTATTTACGCATTTTCAAAAAAAAAAAATTGATGTATTAGGCGCACACTGTCATTGAATGCAAATACGAGCATTGGGTAAAGCGAAACAGAAGTTTGAATCCTTACCAAGAATGTTAAAGCAAGTGGTTAAAACACTTTGAATTTTCTATAAAGTCTCAAGTTCGAACTTCCTTGTCGACGTAATGAGATAGGATATGTGGGGTGGTGTTTAGAGTGACGCTTCCTTTGAGAGTGAGAAACATTATTACTTCGAGTATGATGCCCCGATAATTATAAAAAAAAGTATATAATATATATTGCTGACTGCTTCTTAGGATAAATGGACTTCAAATATTTAAGTATTTTTCTTTTATCACCCTTGAGAAAATGGAGCTTTTCTGGGTGTTACAGTTTCTTAGAATATGAAACTGAAAATAAAAATGTATATTTCAAACACTAAATTGAAACATATATTCGATGAAATTGAAGAAAAAAAATGAACATTCAAATACAGCATATAAAGAAATCAAAACCAATCAAGGTTTCACATTCATTCATAACCAGAAACTATCTATAAACATCTATAAAATGTGAGTCACCAGACTGTCTCCAAATCGAAAATGGCAATTTTAATCCAAGGCAGAAAAAAAAAAGAGCTCAAACAAATTACTAAATCACATCACATCACATCACATCACATACGATCTTATACATAATCACTACCCATCCAATAGTGCATATCCTCAAGGAGAGAAACAAGATGCACAGCAAACTACTCGATCATTCTACACGTCACTCAGCTACATATGATCAGCCCTGCCATCATCGTCACTGGTTTCGTCCCCTCCATGCCTGCAAGCCACCTCAATGTAAGAATCAATGAAAAAACTTGCGGTAGCTGAGTGAGTAGTCCGCGGTAACAGAAATATCACATGGGTGCCAAGAAACAGTGAAAAAATGGTTGAAAAGGATAACCCTATTCTATGCTTTCTAGAAAATGGGATTCTCGTGCGCGTGTACTCTAAATGACTGATGTGAATTGCTTATATGAGTAAGTCGACAGTTGTAGTTGAAGTAACAGCATTATATGGGTATCAAGAAACAAGTGTAAAAATGAACAGGGAAGAGAAGCCTTAACAACAAGGAGCAGGAAATGCGCTTGAAAACTTGGATCTAACTTTTCTAATGCGTTCTAAATGAATGTGGCAAATGAATTGCTAATATGGGTAAGCTGGTAGTTTGTAGTTACATAACTGCAATATACAGGTACCAAGAAATAGGTGAAGAAAAATGGTTGCAGAGGAGAACTCTATTCTCCGCATTCTAGAAAACTGGTTTCAGTGTATCCTAGACATCAACGACAACAGCAAATGAGCTTCATTGTTGGCTCTACTTTCTAACTTTCTCGATGAATTCTAAATGAATGTGATATGTGAATTGCTTATATGGGTACCAAGAAACAAGTGAAAAATATGGCCAGGGAAGAGAATCCTATTCTCTGCTTTTTAAGAAACAGGTTTCGTTAGAAGTTCAGAACTAACCGCCATGATGTAGTTAGATTTCGAGCTTTTCTATCCAACTGAAGGTTTTCCAAGGCAGCTGAAGCTCGAACTACATCCTCCGGTAGCTCATCACTGTCATATCTCCAATTGTATTCTTCCTTCCGGTAACCAGATGTGGAGGACCCCGCTCTCCTATCTGAATACTAAGATGTATCAGATAACAACTCAAAAACAAGTAAGCTAATAATGAAGGATATAAGAGATAACTTTATCGCTCACCAGATGTCTGAGAAGCAGCACCCGGCCTACCAATACCATTAGCAACGCCACAAACTCAAACTAATTAGTCAACACAGACAGTAAAAAAATGAAAAAGTAGGGTGAGCGCAGCACCTTCCAAGTGGAGGTAAGCCCCCAGCAACAGATGATGAAGATCTGCGAGTGTTCCGGGGATCTGAAGTCGATACGCTACCCCTTTGGGATAAATTCTGTCAAAAATTGATTAATTATTACTTAATGAATGCATGGACTTTGAAGAAAAAGTATTGGAGGTCGGAAAAAAACAGCATGTACTGCTTCCAGCAATAAATATATTTAAATCAACCAGGCAAGCAGCTCGATATCCTTCCTTATACTTCTTTGGTTTTACAATGTCGCAATGATCATCCACGTTAGAAACTGAAAGATAATTATTTTTTCACAAAACAACACGAGTCTTTGTACATGATATGGCTGAGCAGGAACTCTCCTGCCCAAAACCAAACCTCTCTGGTCGGGAAGAGAATGTGACCGATCGAACCCTGACAAAGCCCCCATAAATCATGCATTTCCCCCCTTTTGGAAAACTATAGATAAGCAATTGTTATTCACCATACGGTAACATCTTTTTAGTTCTTTTAAATTCCCTCTCCTTCTCTAATCAGACATCTAACTTGATCGTCGGAGGTGGCCCAGGGACCCCCATTCCTTTTGTGTTCATTTGTGCAGGTCTACTGAGGACGTCAGACCAAAGGAGACCCAGAAGAATTCTCGCGCAATAACAGTACCATAACTACGTAAAATGCATACTAATACTTCTTTTACGATATGCTACATGAAAGCCATAAATATCCTTTATCTTACCACTCGTACGGTCGTACCTCTAATCCAAAATGGTTGTTGTACCTACAGCACCTTCAACTTGAATCCAATCACTCCTTACCAAATAATTTATTGCAGGTAATATCCCTTCTTAAACAACTACTCATTTTGGTACCAAATGTGTTACCTCCTCCACATCCTTTCTCGGCAACACTCTTAAATGCCCTGGAAAGTACAACCATTTCACAAGATTGGAACAAATGCTATACGATCAAATTACACACTGAAGCTCACATGTTTCTAATGCTGACTTTGTATCCTATATATATATATATATAGAATACCTTACTGTCCCAGTCCTAAAATATAACCATCTAATCAAATTCCGGAGACCATAAAAAGATTAAACTATTTTAATTGTTCCCAACTATTCCGCCCGGCGATATGATAATAGATTGAAAACCCCTTAGTCTAAATACCACTGATGAACAGTAGGCAAATTATCCATGAAGTGTGTAAATATCACTACCATTCAAGATTACAAAACCACATGCAAGTTAAGAACCACAAATATCTACACCGGAATCTTAAACATCAAACCTCAAAATTTAAAAATCCTTCAAGAACATCCAAAAGCAGAGGACAGTGATCTCCATTTCTGTTTAGATCATATCCACTCTTGTTGCTAAATTCCTTCAGCTCAGCTTTCCAGGAATCTTTTTGCTGCAGTTTGAGAATATTTAAAAGAAGTTGAAACTTCATAGATGAAACAATGTATCTTATGCATTAGTTCACAGAATCAGTAATCATATAAAAGAAATTTACTTGATTACCAAATTGCACTCAGGCTGATAAACTTTTAGGGTGTGATTAAGTTGTGCCCAGTCTAAGTATTCACATACTAGTGCCGTTAACAGCCTTCCTGCATTCGGAACAACAAAGTAAAATAAACATAAGTAAATGGCGGAAAAAAAGGCACACATAAAATGGAAGCCTCTTCAAAAGGCACATGATCATACACGAATTCTCATTGTAGAGGGATAAGAAAATATTGGAAGGGATGCTACTTTATGTGAGGCGGTTAACATTTGAAAACTTTAAACAATAACAATGACCCACTACTCAGTATGCTTATTGTGATAACATTGAAGGCTAGCAGAAAAGAACCTTTAGGAGAGGCATGAAGTTGTTTTGCACGATCATTGCAACTTCCCAGCAGCGCAGGAGGCAAACCTTCTTCCTTTTCAACTACCCGATCCTCCTCTTCAATAGCCTCAAACACACTTGCTCTCAGCTCAGCCTAGCAAGAAACCAAACAAAACCAATCAATCAACAAGCCCACTGAAAACAACACAAACCATATATAATTTACCCAGAAAGTTGAAAATACCAACTCCACCTAGTTAACCCATATGACTTAATAAGGATTGTTCTCGCCTTCTCTCTCATTGCCATCATTTCTAAGGAGATGCTAGATATAAGATCCTACAATAACACCAAAGCAAGCTCATTTCTCACCCAACCCCAGGAACAAAACACCATTAAAAATCCAGATAATGAACACACAACAATGCATCCAGACAAAATGCTTCTCAAAATCCCCACAGCACAGAAAAAATTCAAACAACCCATAATTGATTGCACTGATACGAAGCATATGAGAAAACCAAAAAGCCCAGAACCATTCCAGGAGGAGGTAAAAAAAAACTTTTTTTAAACCTAAATCAGCAAATTTTCCAAAACCCAGTTGAAATGAAACGTTCATTCGCGAGAAAATGAGAGAAAAAACAGAAGAAAACGGAAATGTACCCGGATCTTGGCGAGAACCCCTTTCTTCTCTAGGGTTCGCGTGACGATGGTTTTGAGGTCCATCATTTCTCTGGTGTAGTCGTCCATTTTTTTATTTTCCGAAGAAACTGATCGTTCCTTCGTTCTGTGCGCTTCTGCAGATGCTCAGTCTAGCTGGTCACAACTAGCTATTTTCGATATTTGATTCGTGTTGACGTTGACAGAGAGAGATGTTTCCGGCCAGGGGTTGATTGCAAATACTCAAAATTATGGGGTCTCTCTATATATATTTTCTAACTGTGTGGGGTCCATGGTAGGATAAGATGGGTATGGGCCGAACAATATCAGATCATGGGCCCATGACAGGCCCAATCAACTTATCGGTTTGTTCTAATATATTCATAAAAATGAACCAAATAGGCAAATAGCTATGAATTCAGACATAAAAGAAAAATAGAGATATCAAACTTTGTAATAAACTTTCTGCTGAATGCCATTGGTATGTACTAAGAGCATATATTGATTGTGTAATTTTTGAAAAGTAAATCGGGTGGGGCTTGGGTTATCCGTGATCAGATGGGCCATGTTTGGGGTGGTGGCCGGACAAGTTGGCCAGGGATAAGCGAGTCTCGGATAGTCGAGGCAATAAAAATCCAGGGGGCACCAAGTTGGATCGAGGTGCAGGGTTGGGGTTCGCTGATTATCGAGTCAGATGCTAAAGAAGCAGTGGATGCACTGCAGACTGGAGGGGAAGAAAATCTCAACGCCTTGGGCCTGATCGTCAGTGACATTTTAGCTATGTCAATTGATTTTATATCTGTTTTCTTTAGTTGGATTAGTTAGTTCGTGAACCGGGTGGCTTGTGCTTACTGATGGCCTTGAATGAAATTCTACATATTTCACCTATTTTGTCTGAAGTACTTGTCCAATTTTGCATATATTAGAAATTGAAAACCATGATTGGAACAAAGGACATCATAGCCAATCTAGCTTGGACTTCAAAAACAACTCTAGACAACAAAAGGGGAGGCTTCAATTATTACACACTTTACAGCTACATCAAGAATCACAACTAGAACCATCTCATTCACTCACCATCCAATTTTGCTTTACCAAGATGAACAGACGATCGTGATAGAATCAGATCCACTTTCAACTTTACACAATTTTACGAATTTCATTCCCTTAAATATTGATAATAATAAGAAAACACGGATGAAAACTAAACGGGAGGCTTAAAGAATAAACCTTACAGCTACATAGAGAATCATCCATCGCTGGCCACCTAAAATCAGAATCGGAATGATCTCAATCACCAACACTAACCAATAACCATCCTTTCTACCTATACCTCAAACCCGAACCACAATGATCTTGCTCACTAAACTATCCATTACTTCCATACGAAACAAGTAAAAGCAACTTCACATTTTACATATTCTGTTACTCGTAGCAAAAGAAGAAAATAGTCCAATTTGATATTACAAGTTCAAATTCTGCTAACTATGCTTCGAAAAATCCACAACCAAGATAAACACGTTGTACAAACAGCATAGTATCAGTAGTCTACTTTCAACTATACACAACTAAAGAAAACAAAACAAAAAGTTCCATATACACTTACGCTACCAGAAGAATTATCCAGTTTCCTTGTCTAGGCCTTCAACACACTCACTAACCATCCTTTCTACCTAAAATCCAAACTAGAATGATTTAACTCACTAACTATCCACCGTAAAAGCAACTGAACAATTCAGATATTCAATCACTAATAGCACAACAAGAAATCGAGTCGGCTCAAAATTACAAGTTCAAACTCATATAATTTTGCTTACCAAGATGAACAAATTATACAAACAACAGCATAGAATCAATAATCTACTTTCAACTTTACACAAATCCCCATGAATATCAAAATGAACCAAAGAAACACAAATGTGACCGTAACATTTTGCTACAACTCATGAAAGAAAACAAGTTCCATTTACACTTACAGCTACAAGAAGAATCATCCAATTTCCTTATATAGACCTTCAACACACTAACTAAACATCCTTTCTAGCTCTACCCAAAATCCAAACTAGAATGATCTAACACGCTAACTATCTGCAGTAAAAGCAAATGAACAATTCGGATATTCAATTATTAATATCACAACAAGTAATCGAGTTAGCTCAAAATTACAAGTTCAAACTCAGTTACTTTGGCTTGCCAAGATGAACAAATTGTACAAACATCATCATAAAATCAGTAATCTACTTCCAACTTTACACCATTCTACAAATTTCATTACCATGGATATCAAAATCAACAAAAAAGCATAAATGTGATCATAAATATTTGGTACAACAGCTCAACAAAACAAAAAAGGGAAGCTTGAAGAATTGCACTTACCACATCCTATTGCCCACCAGCTTCCTCCTCCAATTTCTTCACATAAGCCTTCAAAATCATCACCAGCTCTCTCGCCGGCGCCTGAATCGTGCTCACCAGATTCGACGCCGGACTCTGCAACACGCCCAGCATCTTGGAGTAAATCTCAGCCCTCGTCGGCATCGTCTCCAGCTTCTCGAAATCCTCAGGTCCATAGAACGTCCCTTCAAAAACCGCACCGGCGAAATCGTTGTTCTCGAGCTTGTTCTCCTTCTGGAACGACCGGTAGGGCTTGAGCGCCGCCGGAATCTCCTCGCTGTGGACGAAGAGCCACACGTTCATGCCCTTCATGCAGGGCTTGAGGACCTCCCACGGAGTGCCCTCGATGGCCTTGTAGACGAGCGTGTTCTTGGCGACCAACAATTTGGAGGTCTCCGGGAGGCTCCGCCGGAGATCCTGGAAATGCTTGACAGTCAGGCCCTGGTACTGGATTCCGGCTATGAGGTGGCAATTCTCGAGCTGCTGCTTGACGGTCTCGACCGTCTCTTCCTTCTTGTTCCGGGAAATAGCGGACCTGATGGAGAGGAAAGGGCGTCGCGTGGACTTGAGGAATGGATTGGTGGGTCGGGTCAGGGTTAGGGTTAGGGCTTGGGAGGATGGTGGAGCTCTGTAGAGCATAGTAGCGTCCATGGTTGGAGGAAGAAGATGATGATAGAGAGTGAGACTGGTTGTCTTGAGGCTTATCTAATGGGGGAGATAATGTTGAAATTACAAAAACATCCTTGAATTTTTTAATATTATCAATTGGACCCTTCATTTTTATCTTTATTCTTTTTCACCAACCAAATTAAATTAATTTAAATCATAATCAAATTGTTCGAAACTAACGGTAAGCTTTTCTAATGATAATCAATACAATTCATTTTTTGTTGATCCCTTCGATAACAAGTATGCTGCCGGGGAGCGTCGGAGGGGGTCTCAGAGAAATAAGTCATGTGTCAATAGAGAAACAACCATGATTTAACCACGACCAGTGTGGAGAATCTATTAGGCATCGTTGAAGGGATTCAACGTAGACCTTATGGGTGTAGACCATATAACTAGAGCAGGACAGAGTTAAGTGCATTTTTTTTTAGAGAATCTCTAATAATCATTAAGTGGTCTAATTTGGGCATCGATGGACTTTCACCTCCGATAGCCTAATATTACACATTAGACCGACAGAAGGACCATATCATATGTGTCCCAAAATTTAAAATCAGTGCGTGTTGAGTTTTTAAAAAAATAATAATATGTTTTTATGATAGCAATAGAGTTCATTACGAGTAGGGCTAGTGTCGTCGACAAAACTATAAAACTTATATTTATTTATCTCAATTGGCGCGTACAAAAAATTTCAACTTGTTGTAGTTGCTGAATTCGATGTATTAGGTTTTCTTCGTTTCTAATTTATGCATTAACTTGTGGTAGTAATAATTTGTTGCATTAGAATTTCTTTATTTATTGTGGTACTATAGATGAGATTAAGTATAAATACCCTTCTCATTACATTTTATGTAAAAAAAAGACTTACTCTCTATAAATGCTCTTTTTTTTTTTTTTTAACACTAACTAGTTGAGCTACACAATAGGAGGTAGGTCTCCCCTTTAAACTCCACCCCACCCGATCCGACGCAATGAGATTTGAACCCACGACCTCCCACATAGAGATGTGTATTCTTGACCATTGCGTCATCCCTTAGGGGAGAAGAGAAGTGCTCTTTAGAGTCATGCTTAGTGAAGGGTGATTCAAATTCATTGGTTGAGATTCTTGCTATCATGCCCAATATATTTTTCCTGGTAGACACCCGATCGGGTCTATGTTAGTGATGTGCTACCATTGCAGGCTTTAGGAACTCAGGAGCAGGGTTCAAGCCTCCAACTTTATCCTAAGAGTTCCAAACTTAGAATATTCTAATTAAGACAACCACACTATCACGTGAATAAGACGACAATAAACTCTATATTCCAAAATCGAACGAGTCAAAAGAAGCGCATCAATGTGCATGCATATTTAACGTCATACTACTTTTTTTTTTGTATGATTCCAACGATCGATGGGTCGTGAAAACAATGATTGAGCATGATCTTCAGCACCAGAAAAGTTGTCATCATCTCCATGTTGGTACACAACTTGGGCAGTTCTTGCAACATTGAGAGAAGCTGATGTGAGTGATAGAGGCATACCATTTTGAGCCACAAGCTCACCATTGATCTCCACCCACAACTCCCTAATCATTTGCCTTATGTGAATCCTGCCTTCATTCTCACCTCTAATACCATTCTCTTTCATATAACATTCTATGCTGGATGCAACATCCCCTCTCTCTTGCTCCACCTGCCCGCACCAAAATTTTAAATATAAAAAATAGTCTACAGAGGTTCAAACAAGTCAAAACCCTGGTTAGAAGTTTAACTTTATTTGAAAATACTGACAGTATGAGGATACAAAACCATTTAACCCTAGCTAGTGCTGGCGATGTTTGATGTTTTTGGGGTGATTACCTGTGCGGTTCCTAGATCATCCCAGAGCCGAAGAACTCTCCCGAAGCACGCAGAAAGGTTGTGGTATGGGTCCAAGAGTGCTATGGTTTGTTTTGTGACACCTTCTCCCATTAGGAAGAAAGAGGGCACCAAGGCCATGTATGTTCCACCAGTGGTGACCCCATTCTCTAAGTATTCCTCTAGGGTTGGCACATATCCCCTATTGCACCATATGGCTTCAATCAGAAATGCTTCTATTATGTTTTTCCACTTCAGAACATTAAAGACCCATTTAGTTACGGTTTTTATTTTCTGTTTTTGTTTTTTTTTATTGAGAACTTGAAAAATTTAGAAATCTTGGTTAGTTGAAACATTTTATTTTTTAAAAATTTCGTATCTAAACTAGAACGACATAAAATAGAATTAAAAATATTTATGCATAATAGATATTCCGTGAGACAGAAAATGTAAACATGAGCAGGGAAACAAATACGTTTTTTATTTGAAAAACTAGAAAAGAACGGTTACTATTAAGATTGTTAACAAGTCACTTACCGTTCTCTGTGGTGGGACACAATGTTGAACCCATGCTTTTTAAGAATCTTGTACGCAATGTCATTAGTAGTGTTGTACAGGGCCATATAGCAAATCTTCATGTACTCTGGCAGGTTCTCAATTGCACCAAGATCCCACCTGCAAATTCAATAGTACTCCAAAAACCAAATTGTTATATTGTGAGCTACATAAATAGATCAAACGCTATTAATAAAAATCTATGGATTTCAATCACAAAATGTAATTTGTGATAAAAAAAAAAAAAAAGAATTTCGTCACAGTTTACAACTTTTTCGTCGCAAAAATATCTAGCTAGCAAACCTTTTAATGGCGCCCTCGAAAAGAACTAGATCATCCAACGCCCCGTAGGTGTCGAAAACATCATCAAGAACTAACAAGATGGAGATAGTTTTGGTAAGTTCGATTCGACAACTTGACTGGTGTGGTTCTGGACATATCCCCACTGTCCACAAGAAGCATTCCAATGGTCTTGTCTCTACCAAAACCCAGCTTGTCCACAAGATCTAGTTCTTTCCACCACCTATATAGTCAATTTTCACAATGCTACACATTTAACACATCATAGAAAATGACACGTTTTTTTGGGTGTAACCTCTAATTAGGGTTTTGTTGTTTGAACCATTGTCAAGAATTTTTTCATATTTGTTGACACATAGGATACATTGATCGTCCACGTGTGCATGTCACGATACACCAAAACGTTGTATTTCATTGTTTATTTTTATATCAGAGACGTTCCAAAGCGGTGTGTCAACTGACGAAAAAAACGAAACAGTATGATGATGTGGCATGCACATGTGGACTCTGTGTATATATGATGTGGCCGGCGCGGTGCAACGTGTCAATATACGCTGACGAGACACGTAAAAATCAGGTACAACCGGTTGAGTGGGTTTAATATACAAAGAAAATAGGTTTCAATGGCTCAAACGAGATAAAACCCATTAAAGAAAACGTCAATTCATAGGAGGCAAAACTATTTAACCCACGGAAAAAAGGAAAAGAAGAAGACTTGCCTGATAATTTCAGCCAACTCTCCTTGGTGTTGTAGCTGAACCTTGTTAAAATCAAACTTAGCTAGCTCAAGAATATTCAGGTTGAAGTTGCTATCTTTGCTGTACTCATTGATGTAGTTTCTGGACTCCAACCTTTGCATCCTCAGATGCCTTGGAAGTTCCATTAATGACTTCTTTGTTGTGAACTCCATGGCTTGGAATAATAAATCTTCATCTTTTGTGCCCATATAGGATGCTTCATACAAGCTCAACATACCCTTTGTGTCTTCAATCAATGAGTCATCAAATTGTCCTCTCTTGTTGACAATTTTTTTTGAAAACATCTGTAGGAGGTGTTGCAAAGAGATTCGGTTAATTATATTATCAGAGAATCAATTTAACTAAAAACTCAAATATTTAATAACTAAAGTCCTCGTTTATTCTTATGTTCCAGCACGTCGACTCTCACTTGCAAGCTCGGTATGAGTTTGCAGACGGATAAATGAGGGATAGATAAGGAACTCAGCCCATTCCCATTTTAACTTTGGAGGTGGCCCGATAAAAGACGGATAGAAGTTTGTTTTCCGTTATACTTTTATAGGTGGGCCAAAGAAAAATAATAAAATGAGTTATTACACAACTTCCCTATGGTTTTGTCCACAAACATATTACTATACCTAATTTAAAAATACTCCACGCATAACTATCTTAAAGTATTTGTCCACGACAATTAACTACATTCAACTTAAAAATCCAATTTGTATTCTCTAAAAGACTATTATGTTAGCATTTATTAGAATTTGCGAAGAAAAAGTAATACTCCATCCGTCCCAAAATGAGTGTTTTGTTTCCATTTCTTGCAAAAATTAAGAATTACAAGATAATTTAGTGTATTTCCAATATATCCCTCACTTTTCCCATGTGCACCCCATGTGTACCCATGTGCAGATTTGCCCATGTGCATAAGTGATAAGGGTAATATGGAAAGAACACTAATATAATAACATAAAAAT
>JAYMTA010000605.1:0-26159 GCA_036897625.1 Pelargonium cotyledonis
TTTATCTCGCAAATCGCATTCTAGTTTCACAAAGAAAATGAACATGTCGACATTTGTTAGTCATACACAATTCAGTATTTCCGCAGTTTTTGCAATCCGTTATTTTCAAACTCGCATTTAACTTTCATGTACAAGAGCAATGAGTTGTAATTGAACAATGAGCTCTAATTGCCATCAATTTTCTTCCTCCATATTTTTTTAGAACTAATAAGCTTGGATATCAACTGTGTTCTGAAGCTCTGAACTCCTATAAAATAGAATTTTATTGTTTTTGTTCTTCTTAAAAAGTAGAATTAACTATTATGATCCTTAAAAAATTAATGTCAGCGTATTTTTTTCTCTTTGCAATGAAGTTGAATTCATTGGCAATTTATAATCATCATTAACAGAGACGAAGGAGCTCGAGAAAATTATTGGCAATAAAGCTATTTAGAGGAAGAAATTACAATCTAGTGTGCCATAAAAATATATATTACGAAACAAGCATATTAATATTAGAAGGAGGAGGAACTCTACTATTCGAATGAATTGACAAATATGAAACCAATAATCGATAATCAGAAACGAATGCATTGGCGAATATGAAAATAGATAATCGATAATCGGAGACGAATGGATTGGCGAATATGAAATTAATTGATATTCGATAGCGCAAAATCATTGGAGAAAAATGTTTGTAGCGGATCACTTTATCTCATTCATCGAACTAGAATGCTTTTAGATTTTAGTTTTTCTTCTTTAATAGTCTAGAATGAGTTTTTGAGACATAACTAGTATTCTTAAAGGTTAGAATTAATTCAATTTTTTCCATTTCAAATGTTTCTCTGTGTTAAGTTAGATTCTTCACAAAACTATAATTATTTGAATAATTTTAATTTTCATGTCACATTTATAGTTAGCAGTGAAATTAAGGCTTAAATTTATTTATACAAATTAAATAATTCATATATGTATTTGTACAAAATTTATGTGATTGAACCTATTTAGGTAAAGTTCATAAATGAATTTAGGGCATGTAAACTTTTTCTTAAATGCAAAACGGGTAGTATTAAGTTTTCATTTTGTGCAGTGATGTAGTAGTTGACTACTAACTTAAAGTAAACACTTTGAAGAATATTTGATCCTTACTTCGAATTTGAATTTGATGGGAGGCAGCCAATGATTATGTTATGATTTACTAGATGAGAGTGAATTAGCGTAGTAGTCCTACGGCACCGTAGAGTAGAGCAGAGTAGAGGCCAGTATTATAATAGGACCATGACACGTGTCCTCTTGGAGGAGCAGGGGCTGGTTCTTGTTGTACCTGGTTGGTGCGAGCGGGTGGGACAAACATGTATGTATTCATTTCTTGGTTTCGCTACAGTATTCTACGTTATATTTTTATTATTTTCATTAAATAATTATATATATAATGAATATTGGAGTTAATATTTTATCCGGAGTTACATTTTCCGGCCGATTCTAAATTTGAACTTGTTGGAGACGGAGACAGCGACAGTTCACAGTTGGTGTGTAGTGTGTATTTAACCTCTTGTTACTCAACACAAGCAACCACTGCCTGGAACCACCAACACAGAGTTGTGGACTCATCACTACTGTTATTGCACTCCCTTCCAAGACCTCTGCGACGGAGACTCCTCACCTGCTGCTTCTTCTGCCTGAGATCCGCCATGTTTCCGATCTTCTCCAGATTACGATGATTCTCTCTTCATCTGGTTTCGATCTCAGTTTCAGTTTCAATTTCAATTTGAATTTCAGTTGCTGTTGTTGCCCTTCCTCTTTTGCCGCCGTTGCTAGGGTTTCGCCTTCCTCCGTTTTCATGCCATGACGACCAAGCGCGCTTACAAGCTCCGTATCCTCCTCCTCATGCTTCTTCTTCCATTTTTGTTTTTGTTTTTATTGTCGTGTATTTGAAGTGACGATGCATCTGCTTGATCTGCTCATTACGACTGCAGATTCACTTTTTCTATTTTTTTCGGCTTTAGATCTCATCTGATTCTTTGATAACTTTTTCACATTGCTCGAGTGGAGTGGAGTCTGAGTTTCATCGGAGTCCTCCTGACTACATTTTCGCTTGAGTTATTTTGGTGGTTTCTTGTTTAGCCTTAACCTGATTTTAATTCAGAGGAGTTCGTGGCACATTCTTCCAGTGTCAACTGCCTCAAGATTGGAAGGAAATCGTCCAGGGTTCTTGTTACTGGAGGTGAAGATCACAAGGTCAATCTGTGGGCTATTGGTAAACCCAATGCCATCCTGGTTAGTTCTCACACTATTCCACATCACTCTTTCTTTCTTACACTTTTACATTACATGTATGAATGTTTAGTCAATTTGTGCATCCCCTTGCTGTTATTTATTTTGATTAGCTGTTCTATTCATTTAAAGCATAAAGCTTGTACACAAGGGGCCAAAACATTCGTTGTACATTATATCTCTCAGCTACAGGTTGTCAAAAAGTAGCCTCCCAAACCTCATTTCAGGGTTCAATTACAATACTGTAGTTACCAAGTGTTTCAGCACATGATTTTCTTGAGCGACAGTTTTTTTAATTGTACATTTTATATGGTTGTCAACCATATGCTGTGTTATTATCCATCTAATCTAAATGCCTGAACATTGCAGAGTTTATCTGGACATACAAGTGGCATCGATTCAGTGAGCTTTGATTCTTCAGAAGTTTTGGTTGCTGCTGGAGCAGCTAGTGGTACAATCAAGCTTTGGGATTTAGAAGAGGCAAAGAGTATGCTCACTGATTCTATTTTATGTTCTTTGTACAAACAAACATAACAGTCTCAGTATCACTATCACGCCATATTGATTATTGAGTATACTGTACAATGCACAGCATGCCTGTCAAATTGATGCTTAGAATATTTGTATTGTAGTTGTTCGCACACTCACTGGTCACAGATCAAACTGTATATCCGTGGACTTCCATCCATTTGGAGAGTTCTTTGCCTCTGGCTCTCTTGATACAAATCTTAAAATTTGGGATATAAGAAAGAAGGGGTGTATCCATACTTACAAGGGCCACACTCGAGGGGTCAATGTTATCAGATTTACTCCAGATGGCCGTTGGGTTGTGTCTGGTGGAGAGGACAACACTGTGAAGGTTAGAATTAATCTGATTTATGTTTTGGAATAAATTTTAACCTTGTAGTCATTAGAGGTGAAATAATTACCTACTTAATTACCATAATGATACTACTCTGCTTACTGCTTTTAGAAATGTATCTGATGTTTTTGGAGTACTCTGGTTGTACCTTACATTTGCAAAGGTTAAGGATACTACAATTTTATGGCTTATGGGTCATTCACCATTGCAAGTGGAAGTGTAGGGAAGGTCTTTAACCAGTTAGTCCCTGTCTTGTTATACTAAATCTTTTTCAAGACTGTGTTGTACATGCACATCTGATAGCTCCTAAGACCTTGAATTATCTATGTTTCATAGTGGGATACATTTTTTTTGGCAGTAGCTACTCAGAGATATGCTGTTTCTCCATGACATGGAGGGCTTCAAGTATTATTAAAGTTTTAATGTACATAGTTTCCTTCATATGAGTTTTATATAACATGGCCAGATAGAAAAATATATGCAATACACTTCTGTAGGACTGCATCTTACTAGTGATATTTTCTTTATTATGTATCTTTCAGCTGTGGGATCTTACTGCTGGAAAGCTGTTGCATGAGTTCAAAAGTCACGAGGGCCAGGTTCAGTGTATAGATTTTCATCCTCATGAGTTTCTGTTGGCAACAGGTTAGTTATAGAAGTGTATATGTTATTGTACAAGAGTCATGGTAGCACCGATCACATAACACCACATAACTATGCTCCTTCCCATATATTTTGATCCCTGTTATATATCATCTTGTTTCTTTAATTCTTGAAACATCACATACCACCAACAAAGTGTGCTCTCCAACTTTTTAATGAATGTATATTTTGTAGTAAACTACCTCTTACTCAAGTTGGTTATTGAGAAAATGTGTCATGACTAAGGTTCTCCAAACCTCGTCAGGAATGTAATCATACGCATAAAAGTTTGGAATTGACCATCTGGTTATGTATATATTCAGTATCTACCTGCGAAGATAATCGAGCGAAGTTGGGCTGTCAATTAATTTGACATTCTAAAATTTATAAATATTGTCACACACTGGGGGGCTATCTGTGCATAGAAAGGAACAATTAATCAGTTTTCATACTTGCATGATGACCATCTCAATCTCGGTTATTTTAGTGGTGTCTGATTGTTTTTGCCTTTCAGTTTTGTGACCTGAGATGTTTTGTCTTACCAAATTGAATTTTAGCTTCTTCTCAAATTCTTTTCTCTGCTGCGCAGGTTCTGCTGATAGAACAGTTAAATTTTGGGACTTAGAAACATTTGAGCTAATTGGTTCGGCTGGACCTGAGGTATGTCATATGTTGTCTGTTCTACTTTTCTTAGTTAATAGTGCTGGAAATTTCAAATAGGTAATGCAATTTTTTCTACGACTCATTTTTCTCGTTTTAACTGCACTCTAGACCACTGGAGTGCGTTGTTTGACCTTCAATTCGGATGGGAGGAATGTACTTTGTGGGTTGCATGAAACTTTGAAGGTAATTTTGCTTTTTAGTCCATATAATTGGACCAATATACATGTGAACATGGTGCTCTTAATTCTTAGTTTTTATTATCGTTGCTTATATTTTTAATAACTATAGGTCTTTTCATGGGAGCCAATAAGATGCCACGATTCCGTGGATGTGGGATGGTCTAGGTTGTCGGATCTTAATGTTCATGAAGGAAAACTTCTTGGATGCTCGTATAATCAAAGTTGTGTTGGAGTATGGGTTGTAGACATCTCGGTAATATTTAATTGTTTCTTTTACCTTTTATTAATTTGTTTTTCTTTGCTTGGGTCCTTGTGCTGGTTGTGTTGCATCGAATTTCTTCTAGTTTAATAGTTTCAACTTTTTGCAGCGTATAGAGCCTTATTCTATTGGAAATGTTGCCAAGTCAAATGGTCTTTCAGAAAGTAAAAATACTTCAACTGGAAATATATCTGTACTCAATGAGAACAGCGGAAAGGCTAGTTTGGGCAGGCTATCTGTTTCACAAAATTCAGATCCTTTGGTGAGGGAAACGAAATCCCTTGGGCGGCTGTCAGTTTCCCAAAATTCTGATCCTGCTAAAGAGTCAAAGCTTCTGGCCTGTATGTTTATCATATTTTTTTGCATTGATACTGTTATCGTTTGCTCTTCTTTCTTTTGTTCCCTTTTTAACTTGTGATTTTTTCATAAACTTTACATCACGTGATTATAATTCCTGGTTACACTTGATATTGGTTAAAGCCGCTGGAAATGTCCCTGGTACTCAAAGGGTCAGCATGAGCACTGGTTCAAAGATAATTCTGGAAAATTCGTCAGCAGTTTCGAGTGCAACTGCACAAAAGAGGAATCATGTAAAGGTCCATTCAACAGGCAATGTTCCTGTCTTCAACAGATCAGATGTCTTTCCTGTAATTGTCCCTAGAACAAATATAAGGTTGGAGCAGGCTGCTGAGTCAAGAAAAGAAGTTGGTCTTGCTGGAAGAACTATGCCATTTTCATTGCAGTCAAAGATAACTGATATGCGAAAGTTCCCAAATAACAGAGATGAAATGGATCGGCCAAGTATATCTGTTCATTCTGAAATGACAAGTCATAAGGCTACTGAATTGAGTGGTGTTGGGGATACAAATGTTTATCCAGCAGTGAAGAGCTCAACTCAAGGACCATTAGCTAATGAAATGAACATGAAGGATAATATGATTACTGGACCTTCAAAGCATGAAGTAAATTCCATGACAGAAGCACCCACTAGCTACCAGCATGAAAGTTGTATGTACCTTGCACCTTGCTTTATTGAATGTGTGTTTTCCATCACTGGATGCATTATTGTTGCTCAAAACTTGGATAAATTTCATCTATGCTGATTGGCCAGAGATCCTTTTGTTCTTTGTTCTTTGTTCTTGACATATGACTAGTAGGTTTTTGTATTTCAGTAAGAACATAGTCTAGGCTCCAGTTTTGAAGTGTTTAACACCTAGAAAAGGAAAAGAGGAAAGATTATAAAATGTTTTTGGCTTGAAGTGTGAGGTGAGGGTGATATGCATGCCGGTAGTAGTACTCATGCCTCGTGAAAAAGGAATGCTGTAATGACATGTACTTGGGTTTATGCATTTGGGTGTATAAAGTGTTAACAGTCTTGATTCTAGAATGCTACTATTATGGGTGCTATAAAATATGGAGATCTCATATTAATAGCGTAGAAACTACCAATGTTATTATTTATGGGCCTCTCTAATTGGTATCTATCTTTTACTCTAGATTGAATGTTACAATCTTCATGCTTAAGCTCTAAAAGACACTTTTTTTTTCTTTCTCAGACGAGAGTCGTGGGCATAAAGCAAATAGAGAGGCAATTTCCATTGAAGGTCAGAAAGGAGGTATAGCGATATTTATTTATGGTTTGGTGTTTGTAAGTAATCTAGTGAACTTTCAACTCATTTACTGGATAATCTATTCAGGAAGAATGCGTTCACTTGTCGTAAATTGGGAGAAAAAAGAAAGATCTCCTAATTCTGAGGGACCTACTACTCTTTCCCCACCTACTGTTAACTTGCTCTCTTTCAATGGGGTATGTTCTCATTCTATTTTTCCCTTTGCATTTGTCTATCTTTTATAGAACATTAGGGTCTACCTGAGAAAATGGAACTAAGTTACTAGCAGTTGGTGTGGGGAGCATGATCATATTGATTTCTTCATTCCACGAACTTGATTAACGGTGGATCGGGATGTCAATTATTTACATAATTATGCTTAATGTTTGCAAAAGTTAACATGGGCGTAAGAGTATTATCATTGGGAATGCCATTGAACAAAACATTAACAAGGTTTAGGCGCCTAATTTTTGTTTCAACTGATCTAAACCTGATTAGCCATCATGATTGCTCATTTCTTAGATCTTTTTGGGTGTCATTTCCTTTATCTAAATTAGGTTAGTTGGAGGTAGATCTCCTGTGCAAGAGAAATAGAAATACTTCTGAATGATGTACTTTCGTATATTCATCTGAAGTCTGAGCAACATACTTCATCATCCCCATGTCCTCAAGTAGTAGGTATGTGTTTTATTTTTTGCCTTAAATTTTCCTCTCTATAGATAATAATCTGTGCAGTTTCTCCAAACTTTTGTAGCAACAGCAGAGAGGACACCCTTCATATGCTGGAAAAGAAATGGTATCTGCAAGTGATGAGGATGCTATTGCAGATGTAATGGAGCAACATGATCAATTTATCAGCTCTATGCAGTCTCGTTTAACCAAGTTAGAGGTAATCTTAAATGAACTAGAAGTAACGCTGTATGATTATAGGGATGTTCTCTATTCTTTTTTGCATGTTGTTATATTCTCTCTCTCGGGATGAATGGATTCTATTCCTTAGATTTAATTTGATGGCCAGTGACAAGTAGATATCAGATTACAGTATTATGTTTCGAGAGAGTATATATTAGTCGACTACCAAGTCGCTTATAGATTGGGCAAGTGCTTTGACTTGGTTGCTCAGTTATGCTGAGGTAATGAAGTGCATATGGGCATGCTGATCTGTTGCCTTGTGGATTATAACTTTACCATCCTTGATATGACTTTCCTTCTGACCATGCTTTGAGGCTCAGGGAAGCATAATAGCCTCAAAAGGAACAGTCCAATAACAAATATGATGAGAGTAATTTGCTGCTTCCTGATTGAGTAGTGTGATATATCTGTGGTCTTTCTTCTACTTTACCTGATTGCTGAACCCTGCCTAATAATTATTTTCCAGGTAGTGTATAGATACTGGGAAAGGAATGACGTCAAGGGGGCTGTTGGGGCAATGGAGAAGATGGCTGATAATGCTGTATGTAACTTGTGCTGGGCTGCTGATTTTTCGTTTTGTCATTTTTTATTTCGGATCTGAACAATTGAAGCTAATATTGATGAGCTGTTAAGTTAAGAACATGTGTGAAAATGGCAGGTAATTGCTGATGTTATCAGCATTGTAGCACAGAAAATAGACATTGTCACACTGGATATCTGCACTTGTCTTCTACCACTCCTCTCATGCCTTCTTGAGAGTAACATGGATAGGTAAGAAAATCATTTATTCCTTTTAATTTCAAAATGATAATGACAATAGCAACATCGGTATTTTCCAATGCATCTTTCTTATTTTTGGATTTTCTTCATCGCCCCTAGGCAATTAGGGGTCAGTCTGGAGCTGCTGCTTAAGCTTATAAGGATTTATGGCTCAGTTATCTATTCAACATTATCAGCATCATCATCATCAGTTGGTGTAGATATTGAAGCCGAACAAAGGTGTGTGTGTGTGTTGGCTTCATCCAACATGTAATTCTATTCAACCCCCTCGTTGGCATATCTTGTTGAGTTGTTGATCTGAATCAAAATGGGTATCGCAGGCTGGAGCGTTGCAATCTTTGCTTTGTGGAGCTTGAAAAGGTCAAACGATGTCTCCCTGCTCTCATAAGGTGATTGTGATTATTATTTATCTAAGTAAATTTGGTTCTGGGTTCTCTAGCTGTAAGTTTTGGTAGAGAGATGTTATATTTGTTTGTGTTTTCGTCCCATAGAAGAGGTGGATCGGTTGCGAAGTCAGCCCAGGAACTGAATATGGCTCTTCAAGAAGTTTCATGACTAGAAGGTATTTTGAGGAAATGACGATATTTCTGACTTTCAAGGATTGATTTGTTTGTTGGTAAGAAAGGGGATAGATTTTGTGAGAGGCCAACCGCTCGAAGCAAGCAAGCTTTAAAGTCCGTCCTGCTGGACCTGCCCTGTCCTTGTATATTTTAGGCATCAACTGTCACTATTACATTGCGAGATTGTTTTTTGCAATTGAAGCAGTAGCAGCTGATGGCTCGCTGGCTTGCTGGCTGGAAAAGAATCTATCCACTCCTTGGTTTGTGCACTAACTAACCCCATATCATATTGTAACCTGACTGACAATTACCATATTAAGCAGCCACAACAAGAATGTATTATTATTGATTGAAAATCATTTTTTAATATACATACAAAGCTAGTGCAATGGAAATTCGTTGGGTGCGTGCCACACTTTCTTAGACTCAACAGTTTTTGCCATAGTCGCCTATGATTTCAGGGATATGAGAGTTGGCAAAAAAGGATTACAAGATCAATAAATAATATGCTAGCATCTAAATATTGGGATAGAAGCACAAAATATAACAAGTATTTCCTGAAATTTTAGTCCCAGGGAAATATGGCATCCATCTATATATTTGTTATACACTTACATCCTCCACAAATACATGTTCTTGAAGCTACAGGAGAGTTGTTTGGACTTTTCTATCATAGGAGGTATAGTAGTCATCGAGATGAGAAGAAGTTGAAGTCACTGTGCTGAATCCTAAGTTCCCTCAGCCAGGAAGCTGCAGCGCTGTTGTAATAGGTGATATCTGCCCGATCTGACGTTCTTGGGTTTTTCCACAGATCCCCAAAAACCTTATAGGTGGAAACTGCAAATGGAGGAAGTGAAATTTCATTACCATTCAACTTGAACCTCCTCCTACTACCTTCCTCAGACATCTCCCCCTTTACTGATATGCCACTCAATGGGTGCCCTGTTTCTGAGTAACAACAACAACAAATGAGAGAGACAGAGAGAGCAATTATGTGCATTTTTAATCATTTACTCTACTGAAATGCTTAATCTTTGAGGGGTCCAATTCCACCAAAGCTGTTCTTCCAATGTCTACTGCCTAGTTTTTTATGCCCAGTATAGAAAACTCTACATGCCTCTTCTTCTCATCTTCTTATGGAAACAACGGCTCAAATAGAAGAGAAGTACATGATGTTGAGGATCTTTTTCTTTTATAGTATGTGAAGGCATTTATATATACGAAAGAAAAATAAATTGAAAATGAAGTTGTCTGACATGCAAAGCAATATATATGCTGATATAATAATCTATCTATATATGCATAGATGCATTTAATTTATAGATTCTGATAGTAAGAAGTATTGAACCGCCAAATAAACACTATATAAACACACTAGCATTTATTTGCAATTAGGGATAAATAACATATTAGGGTAAGCAAAAGCAAAAAATCGCAGATAAATGGTCGATGTTTAAAATTTACATACAAGTTGAACCTTTGTACAACTCAATTGCTATTTCAGTCTGTTTTTCAATATACTAAGTAATAGCTTTGAAGAATTGTTAGTTGGGATCTCTTACGAGCTAGAGAGGACAGTTTGGACACAATGTGCAACCAAATTATTAAATCCATGACAGGACCATCATGTTCATCAACTGCCTATAAAAGGTAACGGAATATATAGATTTTGTAATTTCAATAAACACAAGCACAAGTGGCTAAGAAATAACAACAGAGCACATGTAATAAAAGGACACAAAGACATTGACATAATGCTAGCGAGTACCTTGGATACATGTTGACAATGTGTGATAAGTTATAAAACATGCAGCCAAATCCTTCACATTTCCCACAAAAGGAATCTGATAGATGGGATACCTAGAAATCAAGAAAACCATGTTTAAGAAACTCTCCTTGGGGGCTGTTTAGTACCAGAATTCTTTTCCAGAAAAAATGGACATCGAAAACTGTGTTCACTTGTGCAATATTCCAAACAGAACGCAGATGAACAAGTTTTCCCACTTTTCTTATTTAGTCACGAAAAGCAGAAAATGATCAAAAACTAGAAAAAGAAAGCAATTCTCTAGACCAAAGCCTTACAGTCATACCATTTCAACCAAGAAATCAGATTTTAAAACGAACAGAGAGATAAAGTATAACTACCTAGCAAACGTAAAAAAGAAATAAGAAGACTGATCCTGACTGATAAAGTTTCTTAAAGTTTTGAGACAACCCTCTGTAATAATTCATTATTTACCAAAGACTATTCTGAGGGTAGTCATGAAGAAATTATATTTCAATTATAATTGGAACTGTCAAGTAGTCATATATAACATCTGGCATTATTAGCATTTATGTATTTGCGGGTTTGTCTTGTAAAAAAACATGTGATTCTTTTACATAAATGACTCTTAAAGATAAACATCATGATAAATTTATCAAACAACTCCTTGAAGACTGGAAAATTATACATACCATGCAATAGCAACCCAGCTATAAGGAGAGAGATCCACACTCCTGAAGTTGAACAGACCATGATAATTCTGGGCTAGTGTCCAGATCTGATCAAGCATTACATCATATACAGGATCAACAAGAGTAACAAAACAAAATATAATCTTTTCTATGTTTTCTCTCTTGAGAAATGTATAAACCAAACCAAAATTACCAAATTTGGGAAATTGGAAAGAGTATACAGTGTAAATATTTTACCTTTCGGAATAGCGGAGCTCTATCGTAAGGGCTAGATGTCTCATTGTACTGGTAATACAGGTATCCAAACCGACCAATTGTTTGGTCAATGGTGGTATCATCTGATGTGGTATCCAGGGTCCTACTTAGCCTGTTGCTCAAAGGCACGAGTGAATCATGGCTCTCACTCAAGGAGTCACTCTTGAACTTTGAGCTGGAGCTTCTCCCCAACCTCCTTGTTGAAAAATATGCATGCAAAATTCAACGAGCAAAAACTAATATTGGTCTAGTAACTACCATTATCCAAGTTCAATCGAGAAAAAGAAAAAAATAACAAGTTAAACCTCACCTAGAATCAAAAGATTCACAAGTGTAGATTTGCATTGCAGAAAGAGAAGGTGAGTAGTATTGCATGATACTCTCGCCACTTTCCAAAAGAATTGGGACACCGGCACCATAGAAACTCTGTTGTGCATAAGAGTTCCACAGGTCAGCCAGGAGATAGCATGCAGTATCTTTTCCCTGCGCCTGCTAGAAGCCATTTAAAGATTAAAAATGAGTCAGAAAAATACATAAATGTGAGAAAAAAGGGCAGTCTAGTTGCAATCAGAAACTTCTCAAGCATTCTAAATTATTTGTGTTTATACTTGTTCAAAAAGCATGAGGAAGATACTGTGAGCTGTGATGTAGTGGTTGATGGCTGATTTCGTATCAAATTAGTCCCTATGGGGGCAGCCCAATGGTTCAAGGCTCAAGAATCATACTTCTCTAGTATATGTTGTGGGTTCAAATCTTGCTGGGTAGTGTTGGGAGGGGTGAAGGGGAAAGAAGGAGAGCTCACCTGTTGCGTAGATTGAACTATTGGACCAATGTTTCAAAAAAAAAAAAAAAACAGAAGGAAGAGGAGGGTGACCCTTTGAGCAACGCAAACAGTCTCTATACAAAGCAGTTTATCCGTCCACATATTATGGAAAATGATCATCGTGTTAGCTAAAAAACAACTGACAGAGAATATTTGGAGGTCTGTAAAACCGATTGTCGTGTCGGGATAGATGTTTCCTTAATAATAGCAATAAATGTGAGTGACAACTGTCCACATCAATTCACTGTAGGAAGGCTATGCAAAATTAGGGCGCTAAACACGCCAAGAAGTAGTGAGCAAATTAAATAACATCAGCTTCCATAAATACAATATGCGCTGCCAAATTTATTTGCAACCGAACAATCATAACAAAGGAAAAGGTCAGACGACAGGAAGATGTCAAATAATGATCATCAATTTTGAGATCCCCTGGAACTGGAAAAGCAGTCATAAAGGTAATACATATCAACTGGATAAATATAAAAGATTTGGGATGTAAAATTAGGCAAAAAAATAACAGTAAGTTCTCAATTAGTGGCCTGAGTTATTAATTCTACATAGATACATATCTATATACACTAGAAACTATACAATAAGTAGAAAACACAGATAAATCACAATGAATGTCATGTATTCATGATGGCATAGAAGTTAATTTGTGATACAAGTAAACTATATTTATGAGCACATACCAAAATTAAAATAAAATAAAATAAAATAAAATAAAGCTTCAGTAGATTTGTCGAAGAGTTATAGGATCATCCTAAACTGAAAATAAAATCTTACAACACTGAACAGGATTAGGTTTCCTAAATGAAAATTAAAAAAAAAATACCGATTAGGTTTCCTAAATGAAAATTAAAAAAAAAATACCTCAGAAGGATATAAGCTAGAAACTTTTGGTGTGAAAGAGTTGAGTATGGACTGAAAGTTGGAATAGGTGGTATTTGGAGAAGGCAATCGCCAATTCCTGAGAGAATCTGCCATGTGTTCGGATCTGAAAAATAAGCCCTAACCTAATCCTTAGTGTTTAGCAGGTCTAGATCTAGGTCTTCAAGTGAAAGAGCAGTAAAGAAGCGGTGGTGATGAGTGAGTGAGGAGTGAATTAGGGACTGAATTGGTAAAATGAATTTCTATACATACATACATATATATACTCCTCCGAAGGGGAGAAATTGAAATGGCGCATCGGGGAAGCGATTAGGGTTAAGAGAAGGACCTGAAAAGCAATGAATGAAGCATTTCTGGATCATCCGCCATTTGATCGGATTCTTCTTCATCATTGCGCCACTTGTTCATCAATTGCTCAGGCCAGGCGTTGCATTAACCAACCAGAACAAAACAAAATTTGTACATATATGGAAACAAAATTAAATGCAGAGAAGCTGACCAAAGCAAGAACATCGTCAACAATAGTCTTCCTTCTAACGCGCCACACCTTCAATTCACGTTTTCTCTCTAATCTCATATTTTTCTTCTCCGAAATATGAATGAACACTAAACAGGAAGGGCTGTGTTCTTCTAATCTCTCTCTCTCTCTCCCTGCAACTGTCTCTCAAAAGACCTCTTCTTTTATACACTCTATAGTGTACGGAACGAGAACCGCGCACCTTTCGCTTCTTGAGTTAAATGCATTTTCTAAATAAAAATAAGAATATTATTTTCCATGTAATAATTAATATCTAAAACTACACATTCATTGTTTTGAAATAAAACATATTGAATTATGAGAGAAAAAACACACTATTTTGTTTTAAAAAATAAATTGAGTATACATGACAATTATTTTAAATTGTTTATAATTATTAGCACCTCAGAATTTTTTTTTTTTTTAAATAATAATCCATTGACTATTATTAGAGAATCACAGTTTAAACTAGAACTATAGCCAGACAAGTCTAGAATTCAGGACAAACTGGGCCTACGATGCTGATTTAAAACGCCTCATAAAAAAACACAGACTCAACAAACCAACAACTAAAATATCAAGAACTAAGAAAACCGACGCAACAACAAAAGAAACTAAACACCTGAAAACAAAGAAATAAAACCGACCTCTGTAGCAAATCGAATCCGACAACATGGAGCTTGAAACGAGATCCATGCCGGCTACAAAGGCAACCTAGACTCTCAAGCCGCTAGGCACGACCTTCATCCCGGAGCATCAGCTGCTCCGGCCATCCCGCTACCCTCCTCTCGGGTCCTTCCTCTCGGCCCGTCTCATCCTGGCTGGACACCACCCGACCCCCCGCAACCGTACACCGTCTCCACCCGTCACCACCAAGCAACTTCCGGCAACGTAAAGACCACGATCTCTACGCCGAGCAAACTTCCAGCGACACACGAACTCGAACTCCTGCTCCGCCTCTCTGATTGCAAACAGAGCCCACAAACACCCCTTAATGGGGGCGTCACCCTATTAGTTGTTAATTCTCTCATTATCTCTGTAAATCACACCCCATGTTGTCGGTAAGAAGGCTCAAATTTGAGACCTCAAAGAAAATTTAAAACGCATCAACGGCTTGACCCAATATGCATTGATATTATTAGTTATTTAATATATTTACGTAGTCGATGATAACTCTTCACTTTTAAAGAAAGTCAAACATTTAATACTTCTTTTTAGATATTTAACCATAAGTTTTCTGAGAGGGTCCGTATCATTGGCGGTTGGCACCTTTTGAGCCAAACATTACGTAATAACTGGTTTTTGTCTATTTTCTTATAGTTTTCAATTGCTAGAAAGGCAGAATGCATAAATAAGCCCACTGAGTTAATATACACAAGGTTAGAGCTCGTTTTCTCACAAGATTAACATATGCGTTTATGCCACAAGATTAACATAAGCGCTTGGCACAAACGCCGGACACAATGGTAGGCAAAGTTTCAAGCACATATACCTACATAAACTTTTGTGTTTCAATCTTTCAAAAGATCATTAAGAAACATGAATCATATCCGGGTTTTAATTAACAAATTTGAGATTCCGATACACAACTATGAGGAGGTCAGGTAACATCCAGGCATACAAAATTCCAAATCTGCAAGGTCATTGTTTAGTGTCCTAGATTGCAGCTCTGAACATGCCAAAAGCAGTGAAGTAAGATACTTGCAAGTCCCGAAACATTTCTCATAATTCTTTTCCACCCAGTCATTTTGATTTTGTGGGTGTCATCAAAGCAGATTTACATATACATCAAAGAAAGTATATAGGGACAAGCCTTAGATCTTGAAACACTTGTATCCATCCTCAGGATTTGTCATTCCCTCTTCCCAATCACCCATGGAACGACCGCCAAAAACTATCTGTTGAATGCCCAGGTATCTGTCATTAACAAAACATGTCGGCAATTCGTCAAAAGCATTACTAATGAGCTGCATATAAGGAAAACTTGAACGACTCTTGCTTTCAATTGATCAATAGGTAAGTCAAACTTACTGCGAACTCAACACCGTCAAACAGTTGAGCAATACGTCAATGGCAAGATAATCTGATGTACCAAGATCCACCCTGTTGGGAAATTTTATGCTCAAGATACCTTTTACATGGGGAAAGAATAAAAAATGACAAATGCGACAATATGAATATCATAATGTATGGTCTGAATGCTTACCAAACGCGGCCCCAGTTGTCCTGAAATTCAACATCACTGATATCATGAAATGATGACGCCATTACTCTGAAACCCTTCTCTTCGTCATAGAGGGGATCGTACTCCATAGTTGAATTTGCCAACTACCATCAATGTATTATCAGAATCATATTTCAATATATTTTAATGAGGAACTGCTAAAATCAATAGAACAAACATTGTTGCATTCAACCAGAAGGTCCTCATAACATATGTAATATCAGATAGTTACAGAGAATACTGAGGAAAGAAGCAAGAAGACTATAAAGAATAAAAATACCAACATGTCCTAATTTCCAAGAAATTCACTTGAAAATACTTCAAAATGAACGGCCCCTTAGTTTTCCAAAATGCTTCTGAAACATTAATGGTTCCAAATTATTAAATTAACAAAACTGACACGCTATGACGACATATCTTCCATAATCATTCACATTGACATTATTAACAAATACAGCAATATGTAAATATTTTCCAGCTTTTACGTGATTTATCGAGAGTTCATATTTTCTATATTGGCTTCCTATCACATCCATGATCTCTAGTTGAGTTCCAAATTCAACATTATCATTTAGACCATATGGTTGTTAAACCCATGTTCTGAGTACGGGAGTCATGCGGACAAATATGATGATATAGTATTTTTACACAGAGATCACAAGACTGGAGAAAACTGAGCATAAAAGTAAAAGAAATAAGCGTAGATAATTGAAGATATGTGGTCAATACATGATAGTCTTTAATACAGTCAGAAACAATAGTTAAAGGGTCATACCTGCAGATTAAAAGAATTGAATGCGCCCAGGCGCCCCATAACATACCATGACTGAATAACCTGCATAACATTTTCTCTTGAGTGGTCGATCTTAAAGCAATCAACTATTAGAAAATAACGAAAAAAATGGCAATCTTTTACCACCACAAAAGGGTAATAATTTAACGAGAATTGAGTATGAGTCCAAGCAAACAGGAAGAGATTGGTATAGGATGTACTTACACTACCAAGTTTATTAAGGTCCAGATCAGAGGGAGACCCATATAATTGAAACCATATGTAAGAACCAACAGGGTTGAAGCTGTACAAAAAAAAAAAAAAGAAATTAACATGGATAACTCAACATGAACATTGATCACCTACTTCATCAGCTTTCTTTATATGTAACCTAGAACAGGTCAGTTGCATCTACAGACTAGTTTTGATCCTGCTACATTGACAATTGTCAACAATGAACACAGTGAATAAAAACTTCATCATTTTGGTAAATCGCACTCTTTAATTAATAACCGGCACCCCAAGTGAATCCATTTCAGCTGTGCACAGGAAATAGTCAACTACTGCTCAAAGAGGTTTAAACACCTTGTTAGCAAAAAAAACTGAATCTCCAAAGCCCCCAACTCTTAGACAAAGCTAAACAACATTTCATCCAGAGTCCCCAAGACGAACATCCAGTCCTAACCAAATGAAATGGAAATAGGGAGATCACAAAAGTTCACTTCAAAATCTTTGATGGGAGAGGGCTTCAAGAGGGTAAAATATCTTCATCAAAACTCACTTAGCCTGACATTGCACTGAAAATTAATATGAGGGTACTGGAATCAAGAATCTCTTACTTCATCCAAATATCACCTCCACAATTTCATAAACAATAATAACTGAAATATAGGTGAGGAATAAGGGTCGGAAGATGTATACTCTCTAAAGCTGACTTTGAAGGCTAGAACAGAACCCGTTTCCTTATTCCCGATTTCTCGACCCTTCTTCTGAGCTCTTTCCCTAATCTGTGTTACATTACCACTTAAGTCAGCCAATCTTTTAAACAAAGTCCAAACATATACATTAAGCATGCATGATATCGTTGGTTCTCAAATGTATACTAGTTTTGTTAGGCTTGAACAATTGGTTAGGGTTCTCATGTCTATTTCTAGTTGCTTGGTAAAATCATATCAATCAACAAACAATCGGATATTCACAAAAGATTCAGATTCCACAAAATCGAAAAAGCTGCAATGGCTGGAACAGGGAGTGCATGGCTGGCAACGGGATTAGCATAGATACTAAGTTAGCAAAAGTTCCAGCAACTCCACTAGCCTATGATCATCGAAATTAAGCTTTGGCTTCAACCCAATAGTAAAAAAAAGCAATCATCAGGAACTATGGAATAGAGCAACTTTGACAAAGTGTAACTAGATATTCTCATAAATATAAACAAACAATATACAATAGAGTTATGCACTGTTGCTAGTAACAGAAGAGAATTGGTAAATGTTGACGATAATAGTAAAATTTGAAATGAAAAATACTCTTTTCTTCATGAGCTCGGGGTTGCCAAAGCTATCACCAAGAACATCTCGGAGCTCATGGTCATTTTTGCATTCTTCCTCCAGGAATCTGCAAGTGAAAATTGAAAACATATTCAATCCAAACCAATCCAAATTCAAATGGAGACATAGACATGATACTCACCTGGCCCAATCAGGATAGCTTTCGTCTCTTTTCCTCTTTTCTTCACGAACCTTGAGCAACCTGCGTCCCCTTGCGGTAGTTCCAGACCTCATTTTAGGTATTTCATTGTCGTCTGAAGCTGCTGCTTCGGCGGCGGCGCGGATTATCGGTGTCGCCGCCGGTCGAGAAAAATTGCAGTAATTGGGAAGGCGATAAGAGTAATAGTCCGGTTTTGAAGAAGAAGAAGAAGAAAGATGAGAAGAAGGGAGGGTCTGAATGTAGGAGATTGAGGAACCCCACATGAACATCTCTAGTTAGTGTTGCTCTCAAACTAACTATTTTTGCTTAATCCTCTTCTCCACTGCTATTTTAGGCTTTAGTTTTAGCTACTCATCCATACTTTTTCAAAATGTCAAATTGCAGTAACACCCTGTTTGCAGAGATGCCACCAGAAAAACAACTTTTGCACATAAACCACAAATTGTTAGCTACAGTTATTTCTGTTATAACACTGTTAGTTTTCCATGCGAAATGACTAAAATACCCCTAAATATTTAGCCAAACAAGCCCTTTAACTTTAAATAATAAAAAAATTAAAAAATTAAAAACAGATCTGCAAGCGCTGCAACTCCGGCGGTCTTCTCCGGCAACGCGCTGCAACTCCGGCCTTCTTCTCCACCATCTCCTCCATCTCCGGCCTTCTTCTCCACCATCTCCACTATCTCCGCCATGGACGAGCTCCATGGATGAGGACGACACGGTGGGCTTCAAGCTCCAGCATCGCCGGCGACGTTCTGGAGGAGGAGGAGCTTCGTTCTCCGCCGGCGATCGTCGTTGGAAGAGGAGTTTCAATCGTCCAGATCTCCGCCGCCTCCCAAGCCTCGAGCACGGTAACTCCGGCCGCTGCGGCGTTGGACGACGGCTCCCACGCTGGCTTCGACCAACAAGCCCTCTCTACTCCTCCATCCGATCAGATCTGGTTTTTGTTTTTCTTTTCAGATTTGGGTTTAGTATGGCTAGTTTTTGTTTTATTTTATGTTGATTTGGTTTGATTTAGGATTTTGGTTTCAAGATCATCAAAGCTAAAATGCAGTTTCTGGCGATCAGAAAATTCATATGTGGACGGAATCTTCAAACAATAGAAGAAGAAAAATGTAAGGGTTTTTTGGTCATTAAAAAAAATTACATGACATGGGTACGACATATGTTGTATTTTGTCACATTTTAACAGTTAAAATAATTGTAGTTAACAATTGGTGGGTTATGTGCAAAAGTTGTTTTCTTGGCGACATCTCTGCAATTAGTTAATTCTCCATAAGGTGTTACTACAATTTGTCTTTTTCAAAACGCTACAATTATTATTATTATTATTATTATCAAGAATCTCGCCCAAGAAAGAAACAAATGGATTTGGGCGCCGCTTTGCGCCTAAACTTTCATTGGTGCGTATATGAGTGCAAGTCATTTATGTGATACGATCTAATTGTTCACGATGTATTGGTTGAGAGTATCATATTTAATAGTCTTTTTTCTCAAATTTTAAATTATTAAAATGATGAAAATTAGTTAAATAAATCAAAAAATTTAGGAATTGAAATTAGTTAAACAAGGTTGAGGTGTTATTTTAATTTCTAAGATTTTGAGTTATTGAAATAAAGAAAAACTAATAAGATTGTGTGCATTGCACTTAGTAAAGGAAGTAAAAGATAATGATAAACCATTACATTCCAAATATTGCCTTCAATATCAGAATAAGAATTTTCCATATTCATAATTCATATCACAAAGCCAACTTGCTGATATTATGTTATTTTTCTCATACAAACATACATAGAAAAAGAAAATCTAATTTAAACCCTACCAAAAACAAAACAGCATGGCAAAACTATTTTGGCACAATTGTATTATTCAATCACTAATTTATTAACCCGAAACTGCCAACGTAACACAAGTACATCACTGTCGAAAATTGAAGATCTCAGCGACATCAATTCACAGTTCGATACTAAAACTAAGAATCAATAGTCCAAATCCACTAACAATTCTGCTGCAAATACTAGACTGTTGAACACTAAAAACTAATAAGCAAACTAGTCCAAATCCAATAACCTTCTGCTGCAAATAGAAGAATCTGTCATGTCGTCGTCGAAGCTCAAGAAATAGGCTTCAATACATACATCTTACATGTATGAGGATTCAAAGTAGCTGTCAAGTTTGATTTGAGATGCTCCTTCAGTGTCACGTGCTGCGAATACATAACAAACATATCATAAGTTTCCTCATTAGCAAAAGCGCCGGTAAGTAAATATCACAAGGAATGTGTGTACTTATGATACAAAAATTAAAATGTTACCTCCCAAAGGTCTCTTGCTTTGACAGTACTGTGGCCAGGAATGCCAATATCATCCCAATGAGCTGTGATATGAGAGATCCTTGGGGTCCGGTTAAGTAGTAGTAGGGCTACTCTATATCCCGTGAGAGGACCCGCCCAAATCTGTTTCAACAAATTTACAAATCACATGTTCAAGGAAAGTTAGATCTCGAACACAATGACTTGTCTCAGAAAATGGGAAATCGGAAAATTTACCTCAAGATCACCTTCGCTCCTAACCTTTCTAGCTTGAACACCGAGTTTGTCTATACGAAAACACAAGGCCAACATTCAATAACAGTTGATGACTTGATCATGTCGTGATCATGCATGCCACGAAGAGAGAAAGGTAACTTTGAATTATTACATACCTTGGTTAACAGCAATGACCTCTTTGTTGGAAATGATATCTATTGTTTCTTTTGTCATGGACCTCACATCACAACCAAGAAGAAGAGGAGCCTGTGGAAAATCCCATATCAGCATAAATACCAAACACTATATCAATTTCTAGGTAACTGATAATACCTTGGAAATGGCCCATAGGCTGAAGTGAACAATATATTCATCTTTTGTCATGCCTCCATTTCCAATTTCAAGCATATCTGGATCTGTTCGCATTCATAACACATATCATATATCTCTCTTAAAAGAAACGTAAACAACTTCTTCACGAGTATTTTCCTTTTAAATGTCATCGATGATCCTACCATTCCAGCCACCGGGCCTTGCGTGCTCAGCATAAATTTCATTCATGTCGGCTCTAGTGACCATACTGCCAGAGATTCAACCAAGAAGAACAGATTTTAGAGAAAGTTTTGGATCATCGACGTGTGAATTTAAAGAAGTGAACGAATCAAACCTCTCCCACGTATCAGCGATGTCATTAGTAGTTCTCCAGCTGTTTCCTACCTTAGCACCCCAATGAGCCGGGTGCATGTCTCCCCTGAGAGACGAACAGAAAATTCTCTCAATCACAAAACAATGACGGCGAAGACTTTCACTAGAGAAAACTAGGATTGATGGGAAATGTACCATTCACAAAGTGAGAAAAAGATGTGGCGCTTTGTCTTCATTAGCGCTCGGGTCATTACAGGGTATCTATGCACACAACGAAGAAAAAGGATGGGACATGTTTGAGTTAAACTCATGAAATTAGGTGCAATTTTATGCATAACTCGTTATATTTGTGTACATTAGACTATATATATTACCTAGCAGTTGGCTTTGTGCCATCATTGAAACAGTTGTCATACTTCAAATAATCAATTCCCTGAAAAGGGTCAAGTAGAAAACTTGATCAATTGTCATGAACAGTTGTGTTTCCTTGTAAAAAATGGAAAATGAAAACAACTTTCCAAATAAAAAATAAGCAGTCAAATTGATCATTACCCATGAGGCAAAGGTTTTAGCATCTTGTTCTTCATGACCAAGTGAACCAGGCATGGATCCGCTGCAAGTAAAGAATCTGCAAGATACATACACCGCGCGGGCGCAGATGGATTATATTCACATACTCATTATCTACAAATGTTGATTTATCAAAAACATGATCTTGATGGTGATTTTGTTACCCAGCATCTGAGTAGATTCCAAGCTTAAGACCCTTGCTATGAACATAGTCTGCGAGAGCTTTGATGCCAGATGGGAATGTTGCATTTTTAGGAACTAGGTTCCTCTGCAATTTAAAGCTTACATGTTTAATTCAAGAAACATTACCAATAATGTAAAAGTTAAAACAAGAATCAACAACAGTAACAGCAAAGAGTACCTTCTTGTCGCGCGATTTTTCAGCCCAACCATCATCTAAGAAAGAACAAAATTTGCAGTTTCTTGGTTAGCCATTTGGAGAAATGGTGTTGCAATGAAAGAACTAATAGAAACAATAATCGAAATGGGCGGTTCGTACCTATGTTAACATACTGATAACCAAGCTTAGAGAGACCAGTGCTTATCAGAGCATCAGCTGTCAAAAACAATTGGAGCAAAGTTGCATCAAACTGAAATTGCTCTTTCTTAACAACAACAAAATTTGAATCAAGTGAGCATTTTATTACCAGTTTCTCTGATGATCTTCTCATCAATATGGAAGTTGAAATGATTCCAACTATTCCACCTACAAATTGAAACAAAACAAAACAAAATCAATACTAATGTGTGTGTGTTTGAGAGAGAGAGAGAGAGAGATTTTGATTACCCCATGGGAGGAGTCAAGGCAAGACCATTAGCCAGAAGGTTTCTCCTGAGAGGCTTTTGTGTGACTGAGGCCATTGCTGTTGATGAAGAGCACAAATTGCAAATCAACATCACAAATGCAACAAAAACCAACCTACCAACAATCTCCATCTTCATAATTGCTGCTACAACTTCTCAGACACTCTTGAGCTGTGGACTCTGTATCAGATACTATCAATCAAAGCACACAATACAAAAACCCTCTGCATTGGCCAACCTTATAAACCTCACTTCTTCACTCTTTACTGCTTTGAATGAGAAATTCAAGGGATTTGTTTCGATTAACCTTAACTTTTTTTCATCTTTGACTGACTATAAAAATTTTTAAAAATTACCCAATTATAAGTTTCATCTCAAATATTGTAATGTGTAATAAAAAAATAGAAAGGAAAAAAAAAACTATTATTCAGTATATGTAATAAAATTAGCACTATATGTTATTTACCAACAATTAAAAACTCGGATCATTATGGTGTATACTATTTCTTTCTGTAATGTATTATGTTGATTTAATTAGCAACTCAGTCCATAACTAACTCCATGTCAGCAAATAATAATATGAATAAAACCACCTGCATTTTTTAAGACCTAAGACTCGGTAAGTGTGACTGTGAATTAACCTCCAAACTTCAGATTCAATGCTCACAATTTATGCTAACTTCTTCAACTATTGTTATGATCTACACCATTTAATGTAAAATAAGAGCTAATTAATAGTAATATATATATCCCAAATCATTTTTTCTTCTTTTTAAAGTGACAGAACAATTTGAGGTCAGATTATATTTGGCTTGTGTTAGCTCAAACCAATGAGAAGATGAGTTTATATTAAAATTTCAATTGTACTCATCTTATTGAGCTTGTAGGAGTGAAGCAACCCCACTAAATTTAAAGTTTTTAGAACTCGTCTTAAATCACTAACAAAGTAATGACATCTTCTTAAAATTTTGAATCTCAAGATCGTTCCAACTCTTCACAAGATCCTCTCAGATATCAACGTCTACATAATCACTTTTTAGATTTAACAGTCATATAACATTATCAAATATAACTCCCGGTAAGGATACTTCACTTGATACCATGGTTATCGTGCTCATTTGATTTGATGAATTCTCTTCCGAATTCACGCGTCATGCAATTTTCGTGACTATAAATACGAACTCTCTAAATGGAGAAATAGGCCTCATATTGAATTTGTTACAATTCGCTCTTCAATAAATTTGTAAATTTATTTATGGGGCTCCAATTTCATTGTAGTAGAGATTATGTATATATATATATATACACACACACGATCTACTTTGTAAAATATTTATTGAATAGCCTTGGGATCCATCATTTCCAACGGATGGGTTGACCATGGGTGTCTCAGCTATTGCCGACCAAGAACGTGGTTCTGTTCGGTCGACGAGCCCGTACGTACGTAAGGAATCTGAATTATGAATATCTCAACATCGATCATCATCAACCATAACCAAACATATATATATATATATATGATATATATGGCATTGCGCCCTTTTATTTACATCAAAATGCATCACAACAATTAACAAATGCTGGTTGCAAATATAATATTAGCGCATTAAAAGTTATATAAAAAGAAGGCATTTTGCATATATATATTATTTGACTATGCAGATTTTGATGACTGAAGCTGCTCCGATCCGATGAAGTGCCACAACAGCATCTCCTGGTTTGCACAACCCTTTCTCTGTTGCAGACTTTAGTGCTGCTTCCAATATTACCTCCGTGGACTCTCCGTCCGTTGCCTTGGCCGATCCTTCTCCCAGCAGAGGTATCAGCCCCCTGTGTATCAAACTGTGCCTCGCCGGCGTCGCATCGCTGCAGCTCCAATCAAACGAGTCTGTTGTCACTACTGGCACTACCACCGAGAGGATGGGAACAGCCGGTCTGTACTTGGCCACCAGCTTGGCTGTGGTGCCTCCGCGGGTCAGCACCACAATCAGCTTAGCTCTGGCCTTGTTTGCTGTCCGGACAGCTGAGGATGCTAGACTCTCCAACGGGCTCATTGGAAGTGGAGTTGACCTTATCATCTCCTTAAAGATAGCTCCGTAATCAAGGGAAGACTCTGCTTCAATGCAGATTCGAGCCATGATCTTTACAGCAATCTCGGGGTATGCCCCAGCTGCACTCTCGCCACTAAGCATCACACAGTCAGTGCCATCCAGGACAGCGTTGGCTACATCAGTGGCCTCAGCACGTGTCGGCCTAGGAGACTTGATCATGGATTCGAGCATCTGAGTGGCAGTGACCACGGGTTTGCCTGCTAGATTACACTTGTATATCATCAGTTTCTGTGCCAGGAATATCTTCTCAACTGGAATCTCCATCCCAAGATCACCGCGAGCAACCATAAATGCGTCAGTTTCGCGTAAGATCTCATCAAAGTTTATGACTCCCTCCTGGTTCTCAACCTTAAGAAACCACAGCAGCAAAGGGATTCATCATTAGATGACCATATATAATTACCAAAAAATAGCTTGTAATAAACAAAAGCACTTTCCCATTCCAATAGCATAAGAAAAGTTATCTCCCTCCTATAATGTTGGAATATACAAAACGCTTAGATAAATTATCAGTTTCTACTTGTAGTGATTTTGTAGTCTAGTTGGTATGATTGTATATACTCCCTTTGTACCAATTCTACTCAATAATATTCTAAGAATTTGAAACAATTCCAGCTCTGAGAAAAAGATTTGACTGACTCGTACTCTTGCAAGAACATACCCATTGAAAATCTGCATAAGGTAATAGGATCAGTATCTCACACACCATTAGGCAAATCAGAAGATCAAAGCCAACACAAAACCAGTTGGGTGCATACATTCACATCAAATGACTGTAGAAACAGACATATGTTTACATGATCCATATGTATACCACTAAACAAGATGTCAAATAGATAAAATAAAATAAAAACTCTGTTACTGAGCAGACGACACCTGAAGGCTACAAAAAACATAGAGATCATGCAAGCAGAGATGAATTCATTATTTCAATGTTTGTTGTATATATTTGGCATGAGATCCATGAACCTCACAGACATTAACAAAATCTGCCCCTATATATGGCATAAGTAAGAATTTCAATTTACTTATGCTGTCATGCTTCCATGTGTGTTATGATAAAACACCCACTGACATATCTCTTTTCTCTTCTTTTTTTTTTTGGGGGGGGGGGGGGGGGGGGGTGGGAGACG
>JAYMTA010000606.1:0-26153 GCA_036897625.1 Pelargonium cotyledonis
CCCCGAATGACTGGTATGATAGAATCGCCTTCTCGCGTGCGTCTCCGGATGGATAATATGGTCACGAACTTTAGGACGTGACACTTAGGTTCCTAAACTTTCAGAAAGTCATCGTTTCTTTCTCTAAACTTTAAAAAGGTCAGGTAAGTATCTGAACGTTGAATTTTAAAGTTAATTTAGTCCTTACAGTCAGTTGAAATTAACTTTCAGTCAACATCTACATCAACGCAACTAACTGAAAGTTAACTCTAACTAATGACAGAGACTAAACTGACCCCATAATTTAAGGTTTAGAAACCTACTTATATTTTTAAAGTTTAGGAACTAAAAACCGTGATTTTTCTGAAAGTTTAGAGACATAGGTGACCTTTAATCCCAGGAAATATGAGGTCTAGTGAAGGATACATAAAGCGTAGAACTACGACAGGTCGTTTAGGTCCTTAAGATCTGCTCAACGACATGTCCTGATTTCCTCCAACGTCGTCGTATTGACAACATTATGTCACTGGAACGGAACTAAGTAGCCAGAAAAAAAATAGAAAATTTCTCTCTGAAACCGCGAAGAAGGTCTGGTTCGATCCTGAAGCTTCGTTGGTGCCATGGAAGAAGAACAGTTGCTATGGAAGTCATCGGAGACAGAGTCAATGGTTTCAGTGACAGTTGGCAGAGTGATAAGCACTTTGCTCACTGCTCGCCCCAAAAAGCTCCAAGACGCCATTTCTCGCGTCTCTCCTGACTCTAAAAGAGGCTCTCTCGGTAATATACTGAATATTTTTCAAAATTTCGAGTTTATTTTGTTTTTTTAATTTGTTCACAAGTAATTTGAATGCGGTTTTTTCAGGTTCTCTGGAAGAGTCACTATGGTTTCTGCACAAGTACGTTAAGGACGCAGCTGAGCGGATGGAGTCACTGGATGAAATTCTTGTTCCCGTTATTGAAAATGTAATTGATTCTGGAAACTAAGCTTTTTATTTATTTATTGGAATATCAATTTGTTAGAAAATTTTGAATTTCATTTATCCTTCTATTGGCATTGTGACTGCAATATGGTTAAGATTTATGAAAAAGTAACTATCAACCTGCTTAGGTATTCATGTTCACTATGTCAACCTTGCAACCTATGAATTTTGGATGATGGGTTTCTTTTATTAGTATGGTCCATTTATATGAATTGCTGGTGATATTATGATATCGACATAGCTTAGGATTTTAAATCTGAACCTATTATTGTGTGCGTGCTGATGGTACTATCACATTACATTTTGTTGATGAAGTTTGATGAATTTTTTTGGGTACTGTATTGCCTTTCTATTTGTTTGTTTTCATCGCAGTTCAAAAATTCTGCTTTTTTTTTTCTTGCTTCACACACACACACACACACACACACATATTTGCATTATATATGGCAACCATTATAGTTACTTTGCTGTTACATTTTTACTTTTATTATTCATGATATTTTGAATCTCTCCTAGGCATCCTTGTTTGATATTGTTTTGTACTTCTGTGAAAAGATTAGTTGCACGTTGAACATTCGTACACACATATATTTTTCCTTATTTTTACTGATTTATTTCTCAGTCTTTGAGAGGCAAAGAGTTAAAGCGTGGCGGTCAAGCTATGATTCTTCTTAACTGGCTCTTTCAAGATGAACTTCTTTTTCAATGGCTCATGACAAACCTTGCTAGCATTATCTCAAGAAAAGAAGACCGCTACATTGCCCTTGGCTGGTGTACCCTCGTACGCAATCTTGTGGAGTACGAGACTACGGTGCATCAATATATAATGAATGGTAAAGAGACATTTCTTTTGTATTTGTTCCTAACAGTACTCCAACCTGGGCATTTGTGTCCTTTTCCTCATACATTGAGATGTTGTTAATGCTGTAACTGGACCTGATTATGCCTTGGGAGAAATCTGGTCTGGGCATGAAAGTTCCTTATGTTTCTGTTAGTAGTTTTAAGCCTAAAACCTGTCTATGAACTATGCTCAAAGGCGTCTTTGCATCTTTATCTAGCTAGTTATTTTTTTTTATTTATCTTGGACTACTATTTATGATTGCTCTTTCATGATGGTTAATGGGATTGGAAATTTTCTTTTTTAATAACAGGAATACGGGAGAAGTACAATGCTTTGTTGAAGATACTTTGTTCGTGTATTCCACATCTTTCACATATTGTATGTAGAGGAAGGTATATGTCTTTCATGTTTTCATTAACAATTCAACTTTGTATTCTAACTTTACTTTGCAAGATAGGATTCTGTAACTTTCTAATTTGTTAATGAAGACTACTATATGTATTCAGCCTTCAGCGTTCTTTGTGGTCATAGATTAATTATTATGTATCATAGATCATGTTATTTTCTGTTCAATCTGATGTTGCTTACTTGCTTATTGGCATCATATATATGCGTCCGTAACTATTCATTAGTTCTTTATCCTATATTTGATTTTCCAGACTCATGTTTACCCCTGCATCTGTAGTACTTTGCAGGATGGATTTGAGTTGCCATCTCGCCTTTCTTTGTCTGCTGCTGATTGTTTTTTAGCTCTTACTGTTGCACTGACAAGAAAGGCTGAGGTTCCAAGTAACAGGTTCAAGCCATCTAGTTCAAGTGCTGCAAATCAGCCAATTGCTTTGTTGTCGACTGTGAGTCGAGAGAAGAAAGTTAAACCAGCTACTAAATCTCCAGAAGTTTCAAACTTAAGAAAAGAATATTTGCTTTGGGAGCATTTAGAGGAACTCATTAATCTAGTTCAGAGACTCCTTGCTGTATGTTCTGTACTTTTGTTATCTATTCTTAAATTATTGTTTTGGTTTTGATGAGATGTATAGAAGGGACTGTAAGTAAAAACATTTCCTCTTGACTTTACAAAGTAACTCATAGTCAGTTTACTACTCTTAGAGAAAATGCATAAAAAATAATAGATGAGGATTTTGCTCCTAATTACCAAGCATTGCAACTAGAGTAAATACCAATGTGATGCAACTTGTTCCTAATACCAATTTCAGTAAGTTGAGTTAGCAACTTAGTTTATTATCATTTATAACTCACATGTCTTGGTACTTCAACTGTTGATGAAGTGGAGCAGAAAGAGTCGGACTTTACATGCTAAAGGATTGGAGCAAGTGCTTAAGTGGTTGCAGGAGATTAAAGATCATTATGGTCACTTTCAAAATGATACAGGTCCAATACATAGCACATGTTTTTACGTACATAATAAATTTTATCAAGCACAATTTTGTATGCATCATGATTTGTTCGTTTACATGAAAGATAGGCTCAAATATCACCAAGACTGGTGTGTTACTACTCTCCTCTTGTTGGAAACATTACAGCATCTTGTTGCACGTGGAAGATCAGAAATCTTCTCTGCAATACAAAGAGCTGTTGGACCAGTGCTTATCAGGCATCCAGGTTATATTAACTAATTGTTAATTTAAGTTTTTGATAATATCATGAAATTTATAGTAACATTGGTTTCATGCTTTTGTGTATATATGGCATTGTAGTTACATGCTTATTGAGTAAATATCTCTCAATATTTCTCATCTTATCTTTAAATTTATTCTAAGTTGATACAGTAAAACATTTAGTTGTGATATTGCAAATTATAGTAAAATTTACAACATTCCCACTTTTTTATTTTCTTTTCGAATTTCAATGATGAAATTGCACTATCTGCAGTATCATTGAGGCTTCAATAATTACTCCCGAACTGTGAAGTAGTCTTAATTCAAGTCACCTTTTCTGACGTTGTCCTTAATAGTCGCATAAGGTCTCCTTGAGTGGATCTCTAAAGTGTAGGTAGTAGCAGAAGATACTAGAAGATCCCAAAACATCCCATGAATTTGCATTGAAAAAATGGAAAGAGAAACAGAAGTTCCATTTTTTTCCTCCAAATCTCTATTGAAGTTATCTTTCTCAAGGCATTAGGAACTTCATTTTTGTCTTTCAAACATTTTTTTTCTTCATCATGCAGGATGTGTATTTCATTACATTATTTTAGCTGTCATGGCGATATTATCTTTAGACATTCTCGAAACTTGTTGTATAACTCCACTAAGATTTCCTAGCCTGATCATACTGCTTTCGTTTAAAATTTATATTTGATTGGCTAACTTATTGAATTAGGACTAATAAGGCTTCTAATTTTGTTTACGGTAGTTGCTGGGTTCATGTTATTAACATTAATATTCTGATGAGATTTATGCATTCGTTCTGCTATTACTTGGAGATGTCAAGTTACTGATACAAGAAAAGTGAGCAGTTTTATACAGAGAATGCCAATGAAGGATATAGTGAGAGTACAGGAAGTGGTGCGGAGACCCGAAAATTCTTTCTAAATTGCTTATGCCTCCTGTTGGGGCGTTTTGACAACAAGAAATTTGATATCATAATGTCAGATTATGGACTGCAGATATCACGTGTTCTTTTATCTCAGGTAATTATACTTGTGGTGTGAAGAATCACAATGCAGTTCATTTCAATTAAGAGCCACACACAACTGTTTTATGTCCACGCATATCTTGTTGTAGTTGAATTCCCATTTAATTAATTGCAGAATACTTTAACTAGTACTCGGCAGGAATATTGTTATATTCCTATCTAGCCCCCAAGGCTAATGTTATTATTTACATCCAAAATATGATAGTAGGGTCATACTAGCAAGACATTGTGTTCTTGAGTTATTATTCACATATTGATCTTCCTGAAGCTTCACTGTGCCAATGAAGATGTGATTGAAGCGGTGGTCTGCATATTAAAGGCAGTCATTTTTAGTCTGAACTGTTCATCTGGAAGCAGTCTTGTGGGCATGAGACAAATGGATGAAGTTCTACCATTGCTGCTTCACCTTTTAGATGAGCGGGATGGCACAGCTAGAGCTGTTGTTATGCTTGTAGCAGAATATTGCTCCATGTAACAATTCTATTTTTCACAAATTATTACTTTGCAGCTCTCATGAATATTATGGCCTATGTTATGAATATACCCCTGACCTGAGTTCCAAAATGGTTAATCAGGACTGCAGACAACCATTGCTTTCAAGAAGTTTTAAAGCGTATTGCTTCAGGAAGTGTTCAACAGAGGAAGAATGCTGTTGATGTTATATCAGAAGTTATCCGCATTTCATTAGCCTCAACAGACACATTGTCTCATTTACCTTGGTACAAAATTGCTTCAGCAACTATTTTATGTTATAATTTGTTGATGTGATCCTCTGCTTGTCATTATCATATAATTATTGTCTTCATATGGTTTTTGCAGGCAAGATATAGCAAATCACTTGATAGAGTGCGTTTGGGGTGAAGAGGATGAAATTTGTAAACAGGCTTCCAAATTGCTTCCAATGATTGGTTAGTCTTGGAAACTTATAAACTTATGATGCTAATAGTCATTGCTAAAGTACTCATGATTAGTGTTGGTTTGTAATATTGGGCTTTGACTATGTGATAATGGAATTCAAGGCTAGAAACTACAATGTTTTATAATTGTTCAGGCGCCCTTTTGAAATCAAGCAGCAAAAGCAAATTGTTATCACCCAGAATAGCTGGTTAAATATGATTAACTCCTCATTGAAGCTGTGTATACCGAACAATGCATCCGAAAATGGAACTTCTTGATCACCTGACTCAGATGCTGTTTCGAACCCATCTTAATTTTTCACTTATTTTTTTTTTTTTTTTTTTTTTTTTTTGCAAACTTTCTGTATGCAGAATACAATGTCGATTCATGTGACCTGGTTTGGATATAAGTATGTTGGTACTCACATTAATGATAAATTTCTTAAAGAAATGTTGCGCTTTCTTGAGTTGTACTGAACTTATTGGGCAGAAGGGCCAAACCTCGCACTCCTTTTTCCTATTTTTTGACCTTTGTCTCCCAACATTTGGTCCTCAAGGAAGAAAGTGTAAACATTTAAATGTGTTAACCTTGCTTCAAAATCCTTTGTGATATGGGTATGTTGTTTTTACCTTGTTGAGGAATTTGTTATCGTTGGAAACCATCATGCAAAGGTAGTTGACCATTAGCAGACTACTATATGCATTGCTTGTTTTTTATTTATTATAATTTTTATATATTTGCATTGTTGGTTTTTTTAGACTTGAAGGCTTGAAGGTGATTCTGATTCTGTTTCTTTTAAAAGTCCATTTTACTTGAATCAAGTTTCCTTGTGTCAGTTAGAGCATATTTGTTCCTATAGTCCTTTTCACTGATCAACTGACATGACAATTTTTTTTCTCTCACATAATGGTGTACCTGTTGCACATTTCCTTCATATATGATAATGTAATGCACTCATCAGCTGTAAATTTTTTACATTGCATGTCCTATGTGCGGGTTGATGATTCTGTCATTTAATATCCATGATGCTATTTCACACTAGACATATCTAGTTTCTTGTGTGGGATATTATAAGTCGTCATTACTTTCCGTTATATGACATAGCAAAATAGACATTTCTTCTAGATAATATTGCTAGTTAAGTTGATGTTTTAGTTGCAGAATTTTGTATTGCTAAATACTTGGATTCTTCTTGCAGACTATTCACTAGTGCTGCATGCGTTGGTACAACTTGTGTGCTCATCAAATGAAAGAGTACGATCATCAGCTAGTGATGCATTAATTGCGGTGCTCGGATACCATAACCATAACCCTGAAGTTATATGTATGCTGCTTGACTGTCTAAGGTATTGTTCAGCCATCAGTTGATAAAGTGGATTTGCTGAGAATGAAAGCAAAGTATGTTTCTTCCTAGGACCACTGACAATTTGATATGTGATTCAACCCACTCCCTCTTTGTTCTTAGCAGCAGTCAGAACCAGAGCCTAGATCTTCCAAAACCTACATCAGGAGATACGCAGGAAGGTGTGTTTATATATGTTTTAATCTCACAATTCTGCCAGATGACTTTTTTTAGTTCATACTTTTTGGTTTGCATACCTGCTCATTGCTGGTTTGGTTCTGGTATATACTGTGCCTTTCACTATCTTAAATCATTAAATAGATGCTGTCTGAAATAATAATATGGCAATGTTGCTTATCATGAAGCACCCATTTGCCATTTTTGTGAAGAATTGTGTCGGACACAAATGCTTGGTACCAAAAAAAAAAATCTATAAATATGATAGTAAGGACTTACTTTTTTAAATTTAAAGTTTTGTTGTTAATGATTTGTAATGATTAGAGACTTAGCATGTTGAAAATGTTGATTGCACTTATTATTACTTTTAATTTAGGGTTCATTACTCTTATATACCCTCAACTATACATGTTTAGCAATTAGCACATAACGACATAAACTTGTAAATAACCCCTCATTGTTCACACCCACACCACACGGAATCGATATTCAATCTGCTGATGCTTAGTTCATGGTAATTGACAATGAGAATTAAATTATCATCATTTTGTTACATTTTTGCAGTACTGAAGCTGGACAGTGATCGAGTGCTCAGTCTGATCCCAGAGTGGTCTAAAAGTGTAAGAACAGTTGCGCTATTGTGGACTAAGACTTGGTAGAATTTCATGGTGTTTCTTGTTGTAATTGACACTCTATCCTCTATGCAGATCATTCTCTGTTTGCATAATATGTATATGCCTTTGGATTAATTGTAGTTTCTTTTATTGTTTCAAAATAAGTGAACTGTGCATTATGGTTGTTGCTTTGTTTGTAGCCCCCTGCATGTTATTTTATCTTGCATTTTAACATATTATGAAAAGACGAATTGAAGAACAACCTTTCTTCCAGTAGCTCAACATTCAGACATTTTCAGTAGAGTTTATGAACTTGTGATTGGGGCCTAGCTGTTCAAAATCAGATCTCTCTCTGACACACACACACATGATATTAATTATGGTTGATGGTATGTCTTGCTGTGAGGGTCTTGACTCTAGCTTTTATTAGCATATTTTGAAATTTCATATATAATTTAGTAATTCCGCAAAAAAATAAAATAATGGTGCTGTATTAGGATGTAAATAATTTAATAATATGTGATCTCGAGTTCTTTTGTCTCCATCCACATTTAGTACTTGCAGCTGTTTTGGTACATGATGAAATGCATGAAACTCTGGTTTGAGTCAGTTGTGAAGTTCCTTTTAGAAAATATATTCAGCTTTAGCTATCTGCAAATATCCAAAAAAATTTGCTAGTGTACTTTTGTTAATTGTGTTTTCTGCTATTGAATGATTGGATTTTCTTTCCATGCGGATTCCTTGGTTAGTAAGCTTTTTCTGTCCTGATATATGATAGGTTCAAGACTGGAACTGCTTGATTGGTCCATTGATCGACAAGATGTTTGCAGAGCCATCGAATGCAGTTATTGTTAGGTTTTTGAGCTGTATTAGTGAACACTTGGCGAAAACAGCAGATGATGTCCTCAATCATGTCGTGCTTCATATTAAAGAACAGGAGTACGTGAATTATTTGTTTAGTTTTATATGAAACTAACTGCTATAGCATGCATCCATCTTACCTTGTGTTGTGCGTATATGGATGGATGGATGAATTGCATCAATTTTATTCTGCATTTTTTGTCCTTTTCCATGCATACTGCTATCCGTCTTTCTTACATTTGGAGTTTGGACAAATATTGACGAAATTCTATTACCGTGTAGGCGCATATATAGTCCTTGTAGGATATATATTTATCATGTGATAATAAAAATTTGAACCAGTCATCACTTGTCAGTTTTCTGTTCTGAACCTTCTGTCCATTTTTCTGGGGCAGGATTGATGCAAGCACCTTCTCTTGGTCAGAAAGTAGAACCTATACAAGTGCTGAATCTGTGAAAATCCAGCAGTCTCTATTTGAACATCTTTGCCCGTTGCTCATAATTAGGCTTCTTCCAGTTAGAATTTTTGATGACCTCGATTCACCTCTCATATATGGTCAAATTCTTGATCAGGGTATGCATTTGTGCCTTAAATTCTTTCTTTCTCTTCTGTTTAGCTCCCAGCTAGTTTGTTATATAAATTCAATATGGTTATATAGAATTTAGAGCAAGTTTAAATGGTTAAGTTTATTTGCATCTTTCGGATTAACTTTTTTATGTTTGACACTTTCACCTATATATCTTCACTATTTATCAACCTATTACATATATATTGTTGCTAAATAGTAGTTGAAAAATGAAATTTAGGGATGCATTCTGTATCTTAATAGTCATTTATTGTGTAACTTGGTCTGCATTTAATGGCAATTTCAGATTACAGAGATATTAATGTTCATGATGGGTGTGTTGCTCTTCTCCTTCTAAACAGGTAATGACAAACTTAACCATGACCTAATTTCAATTTTTCGGAAAAAAAAAAAGAGTATTGTTTTTCATTATTATTTATTTTGCTATTTTTTAGGGCATTTTCTAAGAATGAATTTGATGATGTTCGTAAACTGGCGGCTGAGCTTTGTGGACGTATTCATCCCCAAGTATGTAACACTGGCTTGTGTAAACTTGCAAATGTTGTATCTTCTTCAACATGATCTAAAGATTATTTATATCTTCTGTTGTGAATACTAGAAACCCATAAGTTGCCTTCTTAAAATATCACTTGGCATTCAATAAAGTGCTCTGTTTGACAATTATAGGCTTAACTGAGAGATCTTCATTGGATGCTGATGGAGTTTCAGCTTCTCGTTCTTTATTGAAATTTGCATAAATCTGTACTTAGTTTAGCATAGAAGCATTATATATGATATTATTATTTTTAAGATGAAAGAAGAAATTTTATAATAGCATTCATAGGGCATTGATGATGACGGTATGTTCCCAAAAAGATGAAGCACTGAGGGAAAAAAAACTACATCAAAACATAGATGTGGGCTTGTTCTCTTCCTTTTGATTGGGCTTGGACGTCTCACTTAAAAGCATCTCTGATTTAGTAGATACTTTTGGGAAATTTCCTATTTTTTTTAATTTTATTTTGGTCAATGTGGACTTGGATTCTATTATCAATTTGTATTATCCCCTGCTTTCCTCCTTGTTGAAAAGTAAACTTTTAGAGTCATTGCATAATTGCGAAACAGATGTTATTACATATCTGTTACTGTTTGGATTTTCAGAAGCACATTGTCTTTCCATCTATTATTCTGCAATATCAAACCCCAATTGGAATTTACTTTTATTTTAGATTGTGTTTGGGAACATGTATTCGATTTGAAATTCGTCATTTGAAACTTTGGATTTGAAATGTTGTATTTCAAATACAAATATAATGTTTGGGAAACCATAGAATTTCAAATTACAAGGTAAGAGCTGTCATTTGAAATCCCATGTTCTAAGCATGTTTTGAATGCTATTGGATTTGACTCAAATCCACATTCTTGGATTTCCCTAACAATTTATTTGGCTCAAATCCAGTATTTCAAATCAAATGCTTGTTCCCAAACACACCGTTATGGTAGATCGAGTTTCATTTTCAGAACTTTTTTTTTGTGTAATATTATATATAAAGAAGAAACTGTTCCTCACTTAAGTGGATGTATGTTCTACCTCCCTCATTTGACATTTTCCCACCTTTTGATTTTACAGATCTTGTATCCAATTGTTTGCTCCGAATTAGAACTTGCTGCAGTGTCTCGGGATATTCTAAAGATAAAAGCTTGTTTATTTTCAGTTTGCACTTCACTGGTGGTAATATAATCTTTCCTGTCAATATCAATTTCCAATGATCCTATATGCCAGAGAAATTTGATTTTCTTGTCCAATATAGATTTAATTCTTCACATCATTTGTCTCCTATTTGCTGCAACTGATGTCATGGTTTACAGGTCAGAGGCAGGGATTCAATTTTGCATCCTGTTCTGCTTAAAATCAGAAAAACACTGGAAATGATTCTTTCTTGGCCTTCTTTGGATGGGGATGAAAGTCTGTAATTCATAAGTTTTCTGAAATTCTACTGTTTCTTTTCTGATTTAAATTGAAAAATTTTATAGTCTTGATTTTACTGTCCTCAGTTTCCAAGGCACAACATGGTTGCATTGATTGTCTAGCACTGATGGTCTGCACTGAACTCCAAGCTCCAGAATCACTCAGAGAATCTCCTTTAAACAATATTAACGTTGTCGCAAAGAATAGTGATCCAGGTTAGTATATCATCCCTAATGTGAGCATTTACGTTTTTGAGGGGTAAATAAAATCTCTCTTAACTGTTTTTATTTTTAAACTTAAAGCCTCTCTTAACTTAAAATGCAGGGAATGCTGCTCAGGGCAGTTCTGTCCTCTCTTATGTCATCTGGCAATTGGTTTATGATAAGAATGAATGTGTGTCCCCTTCCAAGTTGGAGGGTCACGACTGTGCAGTTGAGGCACCAGCTTCTCTCTCTTTTCGCCTTTGCATGGCTAATGTTCTTATCAGTGCTTGCCAGAAAATATCTGAATCTGGAAAGAAATGCTTTGCTCGAAAGAGTCTTCCAAATCTCATTCATTCTGTTGAGGTAGTTTGGTTATTGCTTCATTATGCATATGATGTCTTTTTTTGTTCTTTGATATCCTTTGTTCTTATAAGTTTAACCAAACGACGCAGGCAATGACGAATTCAGATATTAGAGCAGCATGCATCCAGGTTATGTTTTCAGCGGTGTACCACTTAAAATCTGCTGTTCTTCCTTTTTCAGCTGAGCTTCTCAAAATCTCTCTAAAATGTCTTCGAAAAGGATCAGAAAAGGTATAGAAGGCCAGTTTGAAGACTTGCTTTTGAGCATACAGTTTGGGATATAGCTTGTTGTCGTATGTTATAGCACTCAGTATCTTTCAGCAAACTAGTATTTATTATCTTGACTCCCAGCTCTCTTTTCTCTGGATGTATGCATGGGTGGTATTTACGTATGCAGTCTTTGGACACATCTATTATGAGAGCAGAAACCATGTCAATCCATTTGTCATTTCACTACAAAATCAAGCATACTGGCATACTAATTAGTGAAGTAACAGTTTACTACAATTACAAGTTCTGGGAACAAAGGTTGTGTAGCATACCATAGCATATGGTGTAATTGCTGAAATAATGTTTTGTTTAGCCTGCTAGCTCATAGAACTTTTGCACAAAGCATGTTGCAAGATTGATATGTACTTGTGTTTCCCAAAGCATGTTATGAGACAAATATATGTGGCATTTTTCAAATTCTTTTTCCTAGCAATATTTCTCTGGATAACGTACCTATTATAGGCTTGTGCTGTTGGTGGTCTTTTTTACCAGGAAAGGATGGCTGGTGCAAAGCTAATAGCAGCTCTTATGGCCAGTGAAGAATCAATTTTGGCAAGTATATCAGGGGGGCTGCTAGAAGCAAGATCTGTACTTTCACGTGTATCTTTGACAGATCCTTCAGTCGAACTACAACAAATATGCAAAAAGTTGCTAGTATGTATAACTTCTGCCTGAGCTAGTCAATTAAATTTCTTTATAGGATAGAAAATATATTTGTAGATATTGATTGGTCTTGTATATAAATATGTGTGCATTGCAATTGCTTCTTGCCCCATTTGATTTTTTACTTATTTTCTAGGTTGAGTTCCTCATTTCATCATGTAGTGAAAGGCTTGGTAGTCTCTTGTTGCAGAACTTATTGAATATATTATTAGTTATTGGAAAGGAAATTGTCGGAAAGTTAAATACTCCCTTTGTCCCAAAATAAGTATATGCTTTCCATTTTGAGGAAAATGAAGGAAAAGTTAGTGTTGTAACAAAGTTAAAGGATACCAATTAGATTACTGTAGGGACACTATTGGTAATTCATGCATAATTAACTTCCTGGAAAGGAAACATTACACTTATTTTATGACGGAGGGAGTATAATGGATGTGGTGGCCATTGTCGAACCAGTAAAAAATTGGTTACGTCTTGTCCAGGTTAAACTTACACCCTTGATTATTCAACTCTCCAGAGCTTATAAACTTGGGTGTATACTGACAGAGTGACAGTAGCTTCATTAAGCATCTTCTATAAGGTTTCTCCATCTACTGAAGAGCTATTATCTTTTTGGTGAGACCTAGATTTCTGCCTGTGTGTATTCTTTCCCTTTTGGTTATTTATTGTTAGTCCATAGAGCCATGGCTTCTTTGTAGAATACGTTACTGTCCGACTAGTAGGGTAAACCTTTGTTGGCCTTGACCTGCATAAGACAAGGCCACAGATGTTCCAATAAGGATGGATTGTGTACTTTTGTTATTCCTGAGAAGTGTTATCAGTTGACTCCTTGTTAATGCCATGCGTAAATGAGCTACTGTCTTCATTTGTTCCGTTCATTAGCTTTCAGTCATTGTCGACCTTAATGCTTCGGTTCCCATACAAAATAGGAGAAGAGATAAAAGAACATTGGTAACCCGATTTTACACTATTATCTATTATCCGCCTTAGTTTGATTGTAGCATTTGACATGAATTCTAAAACTAACTTGCATAAACCGTGTTCCCTTTTCTTTCTAGTTTCTACTGCTGATTTGATTTTGAATGTTGTGTTGATTATGGGCAGCTTGTTTAGTTGTTTTTGGCTACCAATATGATTGGTAGCGTATAGAAAATGTGAATTAGTAGCGCCCATGTCATGTCCTCAACTCAACCACCAGTTTGTTTTTCTCTAATCTATTAAATTCTGGTTGCTAATGGTCAATTCTTGTTTCAGTACAGTCTGTTCATTGTGAGGTTGACTATGGTGGATTGGAGTGGTCCCTCTCATCTGGTTCTTGGATAATTGATAAATGATTTGTTATTCTTTTAACATAAATAGCAGGTGGGGCTGTGCAAATTAATTTTGAGAAGATGGGTCTTTTAGACGTGCTTGGCTCTAATTACACCAACATTTTTTTCTTTCGTGCCTAGTAAGTTTCTGAGCTAATAAGATTAGTGATTATCTACTTTTTTTTTTTCATTTTTAAAAATGAGTCGTCGCCTAATTTACCATTTTCATCTAATAAAACAAATTTAATTTAGCTTAGGGGGAGGGCTTAATTAGCCTAGGGCCTTTAAGTTGATCTTTACGTTGTCTCTGGACGGTCTCGTTGGAGGCTTCTTTGTCGTTGCCCTATTTGTGGTAGTCTTTGTTTGTCGTTCCGTTCTGTTTGCGTTTAGAGTATATCGACTTTTGTCCATTTGCAATAATATTTTTGTACGTTCCCTTTAAAAAAAAAAGTGGAGCCAGCAGAATTAGCATTTAAGTGAATTAAATATGAGCCATAATACAGTCAACGGAACATGGGAGTACATTGATTATTATTTAATGTAAGAGAAAAGAAAAGTTCCACAATTTAAATTAATTATTCATTCACAAGTCAAAACACATTACAAAATCATTTGTTAGGAGAAAGAAGTAAATTGTGGTAAACACAGACATATATTTACTATTTAGCATCAAAATAGTGAGAAATTATGTGTCTAAAATATTACGTATAGATTGACTATTTTATTAACAGATAAACGATTTGTCTCGCAGTGATTTTCTCAGAGTCCTGCCACTCCACTTTCACATGGATAGATAACATGTCGTTGTTTCAATTATGCTGTCGTAAGCTCTAGGAGAATTGAAATAGAGCATTATCATCGAATGAACTCGATCGAATATATTTTATATATTTGTCCAATTATTATTACTTTAAATTCAATTATAACACAAAAATAGAAAGTTTAGACTGTCAAGCAAACTGTAACATCATGTACAAAATTCAAAACATAATACAGTAATATTTCCAGAAATAAAATTGCGATCCGGTAAAGTCCCGGTCAAGTCCAGTGGTTGTGACGGTGAAGGAACAAAATTAACATTGACAGTGGTACTGTAGCAACCGCCATTTATTTTGTCACCAAAAAAATTATGAGCAGAGAAGGAGAGTAAACACCGGCACCATAAATATCCACTATTTTGTGCTCATCTCCGTCTTAAAGCTAAACCCAACAAAAACCTTTTTCCTCCAAAATCTGGTGTTGAGAAATGCTGCAGTTGCTATTCGCGGTGGCATTCTCTGTGGTGCCGTTGACGCTGTACGTGCCGCCGATCAGGAGCCTGAATCTGTTCGTGGAGACGGTGGGGGAGCTGCCCCGGTACGCCGTCGTCCACACCCTCACCGCCTACCCTCGCATACGCTTCGCCTGCTCTCGAATCTTCAACTCTCTCTTTCGCTAATCTTGGTAGCCTCCCTAGGTATATATGTATCTGTATCTTCTTCTTTTTGGCCCATTTTTTTGGGTCAATTTTATGTCTGAGTTTTTAGTACAGAAGGATTTACTGGTATATGCGATTGGGGATTTAGGTCAATATTGGTTTTGAGGCTTCAATTATGTTCCCATTTACTTACTTAATTTTAGATTTGATTTTAGGCTTCAATAAATAAATAAATAAATTCAGTGTTCAGTTCCAGCGTCCATGTATTTGCTGTATATTCCAATTGTCGTTTTTTTTTTGTCGGCGAGATGTATGGATTTGCAGGACAAGTTGATGTCATGGCATGGGTTGCTTCATTTCCATCTCCATCTTCTCAAATAAGGTTTTGGCTCAAATGCCTTTTTTTTTTTTTTTTTTTCATTTTCTTTTTTGTTATCTTCCTACGCTACACGATCTCTCTCGAAGCTCGATAGCAAGTTTAAGATTATTAGTTTTTTTTTTTAGAGTATTTGTGGCATAGTTTTGCGTGTTCGCTTCATAATTGGTTTGATGTGGTCAAAGCAGCATGTTGTATCTCAAGCTCTATACGGATAATGTTGAGTTCGCTGCAGAGGGTGGGTCAGGGGTGGTTGGGTTCTTCGGGTCTAATTGGGCGCCTTAGACCCGGAGCTGGCGAAAGTTTTTAACGATAAGTGAAGTCTTATCTTGGACTGCTCAAAACGGTTGAGATAAGATGAGTGTTGATTTCAATGTTGAAAAGGTGGTTCGTTCTTAAAGATTAGAGGGGATAAGTTTTCTAGTGCATTGAGTCTGGTTACATTTGATATTTTGTCTTTACTTATATAGTTTTTGTAGTTTAGACTTTCATTTTGTTTTGCTAGGAGGAGAGAATCTTCTTGATAAAAGTTTGGCTAGATCATCTGTTTTGATCGAGGAGGTGTGTGATTGGGTAGGATTGTTTTTCCTACTTTCAATTACGGATCTTATATTTATGAACTTTTGAATTAAATTTTACGTTTTTAAAAAAAATAAAATAGATGTAAGTCGACTCGACACACATAAAATAAGACGAGTTAAACATTAATAAAAGTAGAGATAGAACCACGTGGTTCTTTCAATTTTGTTGTTCCATATATGGAACAAGATTGAAGTTGGGTAAGTACTACTATAGTATTGTGCTTGAAATATTGAGCCAAGGATTTGGGATCTACACAAATGAGGAAGTGGTTAACGAATAAAATAAGACTACATGGTCCGACAATATAATATTGAATTTTTAACTTATCTAATTACAGGTAAACCGATTCATCTTCATTTTATCACATATATGTATAAGTGATAGTTGCATATTACTTATTACTATTTATTAATAGAACAATTTTTTTAATTTATAGAAAATAAATATCTTTCAATAAGAGACCTGAAATGTTTTTAACGAGACGATGCAACATCTTTCATTGTTATCTCCCCAAGCATGCACATATATGCATTTACTTAACATAATAGCGATCTTGCCAAACTCTCGCCTTTGTATTTTAGTAAAAGATCAAATTTGGTCCCCGAATTTTGATGTTTTGATTCAATTTGGTCACTGAACTTTCAAATGACCCAAAATGATTTATGAACTTTCGATCCAATTTGGTTTATAAACTTTTGATATTAGCTTTAAGGGCAATGACCAAATTGAGTCCATGTTTGAAAGTTCAGGGACTATTTTGGATCATTTAAAAGTTCAAAAGTTCATGAACTATTTTTGAATAATAATAGTTCAAGGACTAAATTGAGTCAAAACACCAAAGTTTCGGGAACCAAATCGGGTTATTTAAAAAGGAAGAAGAGAGAGATAAAGCCCAAATATTTGGGCCGTGAGTCCAGCCCATGTTGTATCACAGATTCAAGTGTAACCTCTCCTACAAGCCCAATCAACTTCAAATGTTTTGGAGAATAACTGAAGAACAGAAGGTTTCTGAGCCGAGCAGAAGTACGAAACACAAGGTCTGAAGTCGCCGAAGCAGCGTGCCCTTCGCCGGAGCATTTCAGAATTCGCCTTCTTCCCACTTAGGTTTTCCGGTATGGATCTTGATTTTCCGTTCTTTTCATCTATGACATTTAGCTCTCATCGTGTAATCTTTCAGCCCTAGTTTCCTGTCTGCGACAATGCCTGTATTGCTCCACTATGTGTGTGTTCGGGATTTCTTGTGGAAACTGAATGCGTTTTTTTTTAATAATTAAAAATCACCGCAAAAATGAGGGAGATTAGTTCAATTATCATGAATTAATTTTGATGTTGTGAACCAGTTTCTGTGAGAATCAATGCTGTAGCATTTAACAGTTTTTGTTGTGATCATGCTCTGAATCTGAATGGTTATTTTCTTCAAAAGTATCTACTTTTGTATAATGCACTCTTATGGACCTGTTTGTTTGTTGGTTCCTTTGTTAGACACAATGAGCAAACTTCTGTGAGGAAGCAGTGAGCTTGTTAGATGCATATTTGCTGCTATGGCTGGAGATTCATCCTCAGTTTCAATGCTTCCCTGGATTTGGATTATCGAAGCCCTTGCAAGCGACAAGGAAGTAGAGGCATCCCTTATACATGGTAACACTTGAACTCAAATGCATACTAGAAAATATTGGTTAATGTGTGAATGGTAGGTAATTCTTTTTTTTTCTTTCATCCAGATGTGATTGGAGTGGCTCCTCAAGTGCCGGATGATTTGGGGAAAAACATGAGAGAGATGGTGGCTCTGAGATGCTTGGAGGATTTAAATGGTCCTGATAATAAAAGTACAAATAAGGTTTCTGCTGTGCTGAATTCCAATGTTAGGTTTCATCCATCTGAAAGCTGTGAAAGTGTTCTCAAGTTCATTTCTGGTGAGGTAATGCCGTCAGATCTTCAGCTTAAATCTATTACTTTGTTTCTTTGATTTTGTGATTATTGATGCGTGTACAGAACTGCTCGTATTGGAAGTCTACCACTTCACTGGTTCCCCCTTACAAGTGTGCTCAATGTATCGAAGCCAACCTTATTTGATGCTCTACAGGTTTCTTTTAGCCATTAAACCATTTATTATTCTTTTTTCAGACTCCATCAAATATGAGAATGGTCGAAGCCAAGGAGTTGCAATTGGATGTTAACTCCTTTATTAGGCATAAAAGAGCTTCTATGCCTAAATGCACTCTGCAACAGGTAATGGCAATTTTTTCCCCTTCTCTAAATTTCCCGTTGCACCCTGTTCATTGACTTTTTGTTATTGGGTTTCTGTTATTTATACAAACAGCTGAAAGATACAATTCTTGAAGGTACTCATTGTAATGCAGCTACCTTGAAAGCTATAAGCGGATTGGCATTTAGAAATGAGTGTGAAACAATACCATCTGATGGAGGTGGTGGTGTTGGTAATGGACTTGCTCGGAGGCCTAATGAGAGTGGGATGGATGCTCAAAACGATGGAGTCACAGGGAACTTGGCTCCTCAGACGCTTGAGGCTGGGTATAAACAATTAGAAAAAGTTTCACTTAACTTATTGCCATGTAATAGGGATAGGTTTGAGTTGGGGGTTGATAAGGTGGTAGGTGCTGAACCAGAAAGCCAAAGTTTTGCTATATCTAAAAAACGGAAGCACCATGACTCTTGCCCTACTATATCTGAAGATGAACCCTGTGAAAACCCTGTTACCAATGAAATAGAAAATGGTAGCATGTGTTCTGCAGAACCACAAACTTTCATTGGCGCACCCCCAAAAGGAACTGACAACGAAATTCACAAATCCAGTGGTTCACTGAAGCCTGCTGTTCTATTGAAAATTCCAAATAATGCATCCTGTGATGAGTACGGAAAGAAGTTAGATCCCAATGACCACAAAGATGACATTGATGATTGTTGTGAAGCAGAAAAGTTGAGCAACTGTGTTGGAAAGGGCAATGAAACAATTGATGTAGTCATGATGAAGAATCAATTTCTAAGCTCCGAGTTCACACTTAGTCATGATTCGTCAGCAATAGTTGACTGGACAAAGCAAAATCTTTGTGTAAAGTGTCATGAAGGGGGTCAATTGTTGGTTTGTACTAGTCATGGTTGCCACATAAAGGTTCATGAGAAATGCTTAGGTTCCTCAGTCCGATTCCATATCCAGGGAAAGTTCTATTGTCCTTTTTGCACGTATTCTGTTGCTATTGCAGAATATTTTGAAGCCAAGAGAAAGGCCTCCCTGGCAAGGAAAAGATTAGCTGCATTTATTGGTCCGAACTGTGAGCATCGGTCAAAGGTACTTACTGATAGATTGCATGTGCAAAAATGTATTCCAAGACAAGGTGAATATGAGGATCTTGTTGAGATTGTTCAGAATGGGCATCTAGGAGAGACTGAAGGCAACCAAGTTAATTGCATCGGAGACAACGTAAATAAAGCCAACAACAATCGTTTTCAGCAATGTGCAGATAATAAACAACAATCTGAATCCTTAGCATCATTGGCTAAAGTAATTTTACCGTGCCGAGAAGAGGCAAATGTAAATAGTAGCACACGCCATGTATCTTCTAATGAAAAGGAAGGAGAATATATGATAGACCAGGGTTGCCCAGATGTAAGAGGGGCAGAAGGAGACCAAGTCCAAGTGTCAGATGACCACAGATGTGACAATGGTAAATTACCCTATGAAAACAGAGAGGTTGTCCATGTGAATCAGAGATGTACTGAAAGGAGAATTATGCAGAAAGAAACTTTTGACAATGAAAATGACAAGTATGCCAGTTCCCTTGGCTACAGCAAGCGCAGAAAGAAAGAAACAAATTAGTAAGTTTCTCTCTGCTATGCAGCATGCTACTTTTAGTTTTTATTATCATGTGATATGCTACACTCTGATTATTTAGCTGCAAAATATTTCTGCTTTAGTAACTAAGTATCTGTATAATCTTCGAAGAAAACAAAATGCCATCTCCGCAAACCATGATTACTCTATTTTTGTGGAAATCATGTATACCTTATTATTGAAGGTCAATTGAAAATAGACCTTGTGCAATTTTGCAGTTCTTACCCTGCAATCCCTCAGCTGCGAAGAGTTAGACTTCCTTTTACAGCCGAGGAGGAAGAGATGATAAAGGTGATTTTTGTTTAAAATATTTTATTGTATTTATATAAATTGCTTCATATACTACACTACTATACATTATGTCGGAACAATAGGTTTAAAATTTTTGCTTCCAAATTATATTGAATCAGCTTAATGCTTTTAGTAGGTGGGCTTATCGATCTCGTGATAAATAATAATAAAAAATATTCCGTAAATGCTAGTTTTTATGTGGACCATAGTTCCATTTGAATAACAAATGTCTTACTTTTTCCTTCCTATTTTTCTTGCTTGATAGTTTTTTATTATTTATTATTTTTTTTTTATGGGGTTTCAATGAAGGATTTGGATGAATGGATGTGTAGACACTTGACTATTGCTCTTACCTTTTCAGGTTGGAGTTAGTAAATTTTCAAATGGTAATGAAAAAACTATTCCCTGGAAAGCTATTTTGGAATTTGGTGCTGATGTATTTTTAAAGGGGCGTCGAACAATAGACCTAAAGGACAAGTGGAGGAACATGTGCAGAGGAAGTCCAAAGTCTAGGTGAACTGTTAACATAAAGGTTAGTTTCCCTTTAAAATATCCCGATCTGTCCAGCAGACTAGTGTTCTTTTTTTTTTTTCTTTTTTTTTGACAATTACTAGTGTTCTTTATTACTATAGCTTCTGGAACTCAAAGTTCAGTACAAGTCAGTCTGTTCTTTGTATTGATAGGGTAAGATTTTAACTTTATATCTTATAACATGTGTACGCTAAATTTAAATACTGACCGTTGTTTTATTGATATAGTAAATCAGTTAAGTAGTGTGACCTAAGGGGATAGGAACTTGTAGTTTTAAGGCTACAATTGCAAAGTAGGAAATTGAGTTGGGCTGTGTACATGCAATATTTTTTTATTGGTGATAAATAAGGTTGCGAGTTTGCAAACACCAACTCTTTACAAGGAAATAGTTCCTGGTTGCTAATTTTGAGTGGAGGTTACTTTTTTAGAAGGAAACTTACTCGTATCCTCTTGGTCAGCGTTACCGCTACCATTTCAAATTTGCATGTAGTTTTACTATTTGTCCATTTCAGATATCCATGCTTGCTATGGTTGCAATTCTTTCCTAAGAGTTTAGTTTCGTTCAGTTGTGGGAAGATTTAGATCATTGTCATTTTTTTGCAGCTACGTGGTGGGTTTTAACTTGGAAGGGAAGCAGCAGAATAGTCAATTGTAGACAGTTGTTCTTGCATGAATGGATTGATCATTGCTTGGTCTTAGGGTTGGGCTTCCGGGGTGCTAAAATCTGACTCTACCCTTGCCTGTATCAAGAGATTGGTAATATCCAAATGAGCCGAGGAATCGGTTTCATTGGACAGCAAAACACCTATACATGCATGCCTAGTCTTCTACCTGTAATTCCTATGCTCTCGTTTAATGCATCAGTCCTCGATCTTTATCATGAATATGCTCTTCATCCTCTGCCTCGTATGCACGATTACTGATGTCGATGTTACTAAAGCACTACTATCACGAATCGGCATATCACCTCTGCTAAAAACAAACACTTCACTAGTACATGCATTATGATAATCATTCGTCATTTTCACATGCGGTCACCCGTATATTTGGCAGCATGTTTTACGTCAGGCTAGCAATGTGTACCTAATTCCCGAGAAAAGATTCCAAACATTTCAAGAGACGAAATCTAGTGTGGGTACAGTGAAGATCCTGAGAAATAGAGAGTTCTGCTGAGAATGTGGGAGGGCCATGGTAGTGTAAAGCTTGTTTCGGGGGAGGGGGCCGGAGGTGAGTTTGACCCCAAATAGTGAGTGATTATATTTTGGAGCAGAGAGAGAGAGAGAGAGAGACAGAGCCATGGGATAAAGGTGATGAGAGAGAGTGTGTGTGTCTGTGTGCTTATGCTTATGTCCCGGGAATCAGGTCAGACTGAGAAGAAGAAGATAACATGTGAAATGAAAATACAGCTCGTGAATATGACAAATGTTAGTGAGGTGGGATTGATTTTACTTATTTATTACTGCTCAAGTGGCTAACATTAGGACTAGAGCTGACCGACTGGCGTGTTGTGCTGAAAGTTGTTTGTTGCAGCATGATCCAACGCGATATGTTTAGAAATCGTGTTTGTGCAACCTTACACGAATACGACATGTTTAAGACGGTAACTAAATGGGCTCTTGTTGACACGACACGATTGACACTAACACAACTCAACATGTTCTACACAATATGTATAACACGTTTGACATTACTAGTACATTTTTTAAGGGTACACAAGTGTACAATAAGAATATCACAATACTTTATAATTAATTAATCACATGTACTATACCAACGTCTACATGAAGACTCGAACTTGTGACAGCACAAGTGTTGGTATTATACTTTTAAGAGGATATGTAGTATGTCACAACACGGCTAATTAATTATGTTTACGTGTTTTGAAGGTTCACATGAACACGATACGATTACAACTTGTGAGCTCGTACACTAATTTCATGTCATGTCATGTCCGTGTTAATGTGTCCTTCTTCTACGACACCCACAAGGTGTAAGCTCTAACTAGAAATAGAGAATCCGAGGATAATGAAAATACAATTCACGTTCACAAGTAGCCAGAAATTCTTGCCACCACAATCATTTAATGCACACTTAAATTCCTCATTCTCCTTCTTCCTTTGTCCAAACATATCATTCATGTTCATGCCAAACCCAATCTCACTACACCATTTCATTTGAAAACGCACAGAGAGTCTGAATCAGCAAAAAAGGGTCACATGGAGCTTAAAAATCACAACTTTACAGTAACGTGACACCATTTAAACCCAAACTGCTCTCTTCCTTCACTCCTTCCCCTATACATATCCCGCGCCTTTCACCTCTTTTCTTCACTCTCACTCACTCACTCACTCACTCACCACCAAAGCGACATGGAAAATTGCAGAAGATCTCCCCTCAAGCCATGGAAGAAAGGCCCGACGCGAGGCAAAGGCGGTCCCCAGAACGCGTCCTGCGAGTACCGAGGAGTCCGCCAAAGAACTTGGGGGAAATGGGTTGCAGAGATCAGAGAGCCCAGGAAGAGAACCAGACTCTGGCTCGGCTCTTTTGCCACTGCAGAAGAAGCTGCATTGGCCTATGATGAAGCTGCAACAAAACTATATGGCCCTGAAGCTTATCTCAATCTTCCCCATCGCCATCATCATCATCATCATCAACAAAACTCATATTCCAATTCCAAGTTCAAATGGGTTCCTTCCAAGAACTTCATTTCCATGTTCCCTTCCTACAATTTGCTCAACCTCAATGCCCAGCCCAGTGTCCATGTCATTCACCAGAGGCTACAAGAGTTCAAGAAAAGGGCTGCTCACAAACAAGCCTCCTCTTCCACTTCATCTTCTTCCGGTGACTCGAAATCTGAAGCTCAGATCACCAACGACAAGCTAATCGAATGTCCCGGAGAGAAGGAAAAAGATGCAGCAATCTCGGAAAAGATGCAGCAACATCATGAAGAGAAGCCACAGATTGATCTGAATGAGTTTCTTCAGCAACTTGGCATACTAAAAGCAGATACTTGGTCACAAGACACTGATCATACCACAGAAAGCATTGCAGTACCAGAATCATCGGAACAAAACAATGAACTTGCTGTTTATGCAGAAAATGATTTCAACTGGGATTCACTGATTGAGATGCATGGACTTGAAGATTATGAAGGTGCAGAAGGCAGTGCGTTCCAGGTTTATGATCTTCACGATGAACTGACCTTCCCGACCATTTGGAACTTCTGAAATGGTCGGAAGATTTTGAATTAGTTAGACTTGTGTAACGACCCGAATGCTTTTCCCATGCCAATTTTTGTGACCTTTAAAGTTAGTTTCAATTGGCTTTGTAGTAGTGACTTAACAATAGGCTATAAATTACTTGGTTTTAGATGTTGTGAAGTTTCATGGCTATATGTTGGTGCTAGGCAGCAGTATTATCTCTAGGTAGCAGACATCTACAGAAGAAATTGGCTCATATGATGATCATAAAAAATAAGGAAGATAAGTGTTAACTTTATGTTGTGTTCTTCAAAGAATGATAAGTCTTTTTTTTTTTTTTTCCTAACAAACAAGCGTATCAACTGAGAATCGAACATCTTATTTCTTTCTTGGTCAGTGGTGCATTGAACCAGCAAAAATACAGGTTGTGACAGAGCTACAATATTTGATAAGAGTAGGACACTATTTTTCAAAATTCATTTACTACTTCGTTTTACACTAAAATGTTGACGTAGAATATCAGTATATTACACAAAAATTATATTACAACTGCATGCATATAATATTCCATACGTCAGAAACTACGAAACTCATCTACAAGTTCTCATGTTTTGAATATGCTTCGTAATTTGCTATATGTAACAAAAAAATTAAAGTATTAACCATTGATTCACCCTTTGATTTTGCAACATTTTCTTAATTACATTCATAACAGAGAACATTCTTCCAACTTCAATAATTTGTAAACAAATAGAAGCACCTCATTTTTTTTTCACTCCACCATTATTTTTGCAAGATCTAAAGGACCTTTCAAGTGTTGAAATTCTAGACTAGCACATACATTCTGAAAATATGAATCAATTTGAAAACCATGAACATTAATATCAATAGGAGAAAAGTCGATAGGATAGAACTTGGATAGTTGAAGTAGTCTTTTACTGTCAAATGCCTTGAATGAATCTAGATTAGCACAGACATTCGGTATGAGCCACTTATTCGAGCATTCGACTTCTGCATTTGATGATCTATAGCATAATTGAACAAGTCATGGCGGAAATAATGCAAGATTGTAAACTCCTAAGCATTGCAACGTGATATGTCCAATTGAACAAATATCTCACCCATATTAAGAATAATAATATCTTCTGAAGAGCAAAATAAATAGACATAGCTAAAAGAAAAAGTTTCATTTACCTCGTCTCATCAAACAGAATCTCTTTTTTCTTCTACCTAGCAGCAAAACAATTTTTCTCTTTCTTTCTTTTCAGCTGAGTACCATTTTTTCTGATCCAACTCAAAAGTAACAGAAGCTTTTGGAATCCTCTCTTAGACCTAATCTTTCAGAACTTAACAAAGCAAACAATGATGGCACTTTGACAAAGACCCTTCTCCCCAAGTATTTTGTTCACTCATTGCCATACTCTGAGGCACTCAAATATTCACCATTTTCCTCAAAATACTCAATTAAACGCTTCAAGAACTTATCACTACTTACTGTCTCAGTGTCACAAACAAGACAACACTGCCTTCTTGATCGTGTCACAGCCACATTCATTCGTCTGTGATCACTGAGGAAACCCACCTGCAAAATTTTGGAAAGAACCAAAGTTCAAATCTATTATTCTATAAACTCAACACTAATGGAGGCTTTTTTTTTTTTTTACCTCTTTCTTGGAATTAGATCGAACCATTGATATAATAATAGCTTCCTTCTCCCGGCCTTGGAAGCCATCAACAGTTGAGATTTCCATGTCTTTTAACTTGTCTTCATTGTTTCTCATCATCCTCAGTATGACAACCTAGAACACCACTTGCAGTATAAATAACCAAAAACTTTCAGGTATTAGTATGCAATATAAAATGAATGAATAAAAACTTTCATACTTGTGCAGCATATGGAGTAATAATTCCAATATCAGAAGCCCGGACGCCACAGTTTACAAGTCTCTTTGCATGGGCCATCGCAACCTCAGCTTCACCCTCATTCAATGTGCTATCCTCTTCATCCTTCTTTTCTTCCATGTCACACCTGTAATACATCAACATGTACCACTTGAATAGTAATATAGAGTTACAGTTCCTAATATAAGACACAAAGTACTCAAAATCATATGGTAACAAAATGAACCCTTTCAATTTCTTGAGTCATATGTGTTAAATTTCAATAACGGGCTAAATATAATGGCTTGGGCTTCCCCTACTAAAAAGGCAACCCTATTAATA
>JAYMTA010000607.1:0-26124 GCA_036897625.1 Pelargonium cotyledonis
GGGAACAAAACAAAGAAAACTGGACTGCAAAAGAACAAAATAAAGTTCAGGGACTTCTACAGAATAAAACGGATAGTATAGGGACTAAAACGGATTTTTTCCTAAAAATTTTATATATATATACTAACATATGACATCATGGATATCTATTTGGGAAGAAATGATTCTGTAGGCAATGTCTAAAAAAACCCATGTTTCTCCTAACCTAATCAAATTACGTATAAAACATAATCTATTTGGCTAAAAAAATTGAATTATAAAATGTTACTGGGATTGGATTTGTCCCTATTGAAGAGGTCTCTCTCGTATTAGAAGGTGACTCAACTATGCATTCTCATGGTGACCACTTGTCATGTTGTTTTTGTTTTCATTTGTATCTTTATTTAAAACAAAATAAGACAGCCACAACATTTATCTTAAAACGACAGAGTATATTACATTTGACACTGCGATATTTGAACGCCGTTAAGAATACACGAATGTAATTCCTAACGCTGAAGTTTAAATATATTATTGTTGAGTCGTCATTTTATTTATGAACAAAGAAAAGACAAAAAGCCTAAACAAAAATAAGTCGGGGAAAAGCAGCCCCCCAGACATCCTCACAAACCAGCTCCGCCACCTCTCTCGGGATTACGCGGAAGACACGAAGCCCTGCTTCCGATTCTTGACCCAAATTTGACAAATCATCCGCAGTCCGGTTCCCTTCTCTATAGAAGTGTGTCACTACCACTTGCCAGCTCCAACTGAACAGTTCCTAAATCTAGTCTAAAAGATTACTCGTGTACCAACTCGAATCGCCCCTGCCATAAGAGAGTCAACCGAGATTTGAGACATATACATGAACACTAGAGTTGGCATATTTTATTGAGGTAATTATACATATCTTTCATGTGGTTTTGTTACTCAATTTAAAATCCACGACACATAGTTACCCTTAAACATATGTTCACGATAATTAACTACATTAAGTTTCAAATTCAAATTTTGTTCTCTAAAAAGACTTCAATACCTTTCTTTTAGTCTTAAATTTTCAAATAATAATATTTATTTAAATTGTGAATAAAAACCAATAGTTTTTCATAGGTCATAATCTTTAACATGTGATTCATAAGAGATAACAAAAAGATTATGTCCCGTGAAAACTTTGATTTTTCTTTACAAATTCAAATAGTTATCATCATTTGAAAATTTACTATTGAACTAAGGATGTAATAGTCTTTTTATACAACATAATTTTGATTTTAAAGTTTAAAATAGTTAATTGTTGTGGCAAACATTTTATTTGATAGAAAGAATGTCTAAATTAGTCTCCGAACCATCCCCTTCGTGTCATTTTAATCATTCAATTCTTATGTTTTTAACAATTAATTTATCAAAGGAGCCAATTTAGCTCATAGGTTATTCGAACAAGTCATTTAAAGACATTCCGTCAAATTTGTTAACGAAACCGTTATTTTTACCATAATAAAAAATACACGTCATCACAATTTAACGGATTCCGTCAGTGTATTTGACGGAATGTCTTTAAATGATGCTATTTTTGAAATCATTTGAACTAGAATGACTCGTTCGAATAACCTATAAACTAAATTGACCCGTTTAATATATAGCTGAGAGACTAGAATGACATGAACCCGAGAGGAACTATGAGATTTATGAATGGAGGAGGCGTTGGGCCTTCGCATATAGAGGGCTCAATGGGCTTTTATCTTTACAATTTTGTGCGCATCTCAACAATTTTCCGATGCTCTCTTTTTATTCGACCCTCTCTGATTTGCCTAAATTCACTGCACAAAACACTGCAAATTTTCAATCTGTTGCTGACTCGGTACCGATGCATCATCAAACCCAGAACTGGAAGCAATCAGTTCTCTACCTAGCCTCCATCTTCGCGCTCCTCCACCTCCTCCACACCACACTGCCACTCTACGACGGCTCTGTCCGCATCAAGCGCAACCCCGATCTTCCTCTTCGCTTCCGCGCCGATGGCACCTTCAAAATCCTTCAGGTGGCCGATATGCACTACGGCAATGGTGTCCTGACCAGCTGCAGAGACGTTCCGGCCTCGGAGTTCCGCTACTGTTCTGATCTCAACACCACTCGGTTCCTGAAGAAGATGATAGAAGCTGAAAACCCTGATTTCATTGCCTTTACAGGTGATCTTGACTCTTAATCTAGTACAGCATATAGATAAAACAAAAATGTTGAATTCGAATCGTCACTGCCTTATTTGAAACCGAAATTGCAGTTAATTAAGTTCGTTGAATGAGATCTGAAACTTTTTCAAATGATTCTTAAATCTTAAGCTAGTTGGATTGATTTTGAAATCTCTAGTAAGGGATGATTTTGATTGAAGTAGGTTGAACCTATAGGATGCATAGTTGTTATGGTTTCATTCATTTTGTGAATGGAAAGATACTACTTTGAGCTTGATGTATTACTGAAGATGGTGTCTATAGGTTGGTATGATGACAAGTTTGTAGTGGCTCCTCGCCATGAAATTTTAATATTGAGAGCACCTCTCATATGTTGTATTCATCTTGCAAAGATGACCATTATGACAGTAATTTTATTTTAAAATTGAATTAACTGGTTAGTTCAAATTTGTATGACAGATCCCAAGAAGTTTTACTAAAGGGTTCATTTAGTCGATACAAGTTTTGTTTAGGAAATGGCTTGGTTTTTGTTACTAATTTTATCAAGAGTCCATTTTGTTTGGATAACTTTCTGATATGTTTTTAATGATTTTTGGAAATGGAGCTCTAATAGATGGAAGTGAATCTTCTGATTTAACTATAAATATTATACTCACTCCGTTCCGTCCCAAAGTGAGTGTCCTCTTTTCTTTTTTTAGTAAGTTAGTTATGCATGAAATGTCAATAGCCTTGTAACAAGTTATTTTGTATCCCCTAACACATTATCGTAAGGATACGAAGTATAGCATATCAACTAACTTTTCCTTAATTTTTCTCAAAATAGAAATAAGGACACTCATTTTGGGACGGTTAGGTTTGGAAACATTGATGGTAAAAAAATGTTTTTCAATATATATGGTTTTGCAACTACCTGAGTCTTATGCTTTAATCCGAAGTAGCTAGTTAGTCTGAAGTTGGATATTATCATATTTTGCTTAAAATGTACACAGTAATGAAAAGAATGCAATTTTCATGACGAAATGAAGAACAGAATATGGCAGTAGGGGTAGCCAAAACATAGAACCTGAGGTCTGTTTGGTCTCATACACTCACACTGATATTGGTTTAGTTCTTGTTACCAGGAGATAATATATTTGGTTCGAGCACTTCTGATGCTGCTGAATCTCTATTTGGAGCCTTCGGTCCTGCCATTAAATCTAGGATTCCATGGGCAGCAATTTTAGGTAACCATGACCAAGAATCTACAATGACACGTGAGGAATTAATGTCTTTCATCTCCCTCATGGATTATTCAACTTCCCAAGTAAATCCTCCAGCTAAAACTCCTGCTGATTTAGCCAAAGGTCGTTTGATGGAAGACATTAATGGGTTTGGAAATTATAATCTCAGTGTGTATGGTGCGCCAGGTTCCCATTTCGCAAATAGCAGCATTCTCAACCTTTATTTTCTTGATAGTGGTGACAGGGCTGTTGTTCAAGGTGTTCGAACTTATGGATGGATTCAAGAGTCTCAACTAAGTTGGATCCATGACGTTTCTCAAGGGTTTCAGGTATGTTGGCTCAAAAAAAGATTTGCATGCTAGTTAAATATGTGTGCTGCATCTTATTTCATATTTTATTTTGTTTGTCAAATACCAATGAAAAGAATATGCATTGATATACTGTTCACCAGGAAACAATTATGAATTGATTTTTTCATGTCAATGTCATTAAGAAAAAATTACCATATTTTTTTCTTAAGCAACCAGTTCATTTCTTATGTTCCATAACAAATTTTCTTATCATCCACATTCTTAAATAATAATAAATAAAAAAACAAACTGTCATTGTTGATTTTGGATCACCTTATTGCTTACCAGGATCTTTGATTCCCACAAGGGAGATTTGCTGTATTTAGATTTTATTAACATGTTGCAGGTCACACACTAACGTACAGGGCCAAAATAAGGATACGGATCACTCTAAAGATGAGCATCCCCCAGATACACCTCCTGCAATGGTATTTTTCCACATTCCAATTCAAGAAATCCGGCAGCTATGGTACAAAGAGATTGTGGGCCACTTTCAGGAGGTGGTGGCTTGTTCAGTGATGAACTCGGGCGCCTTACAGACCTTTGTCTCCATGGGAGACGTGAAGGCTGCATTCATTGGCCATGACCACACCAATGATTTTTGCGGTGAACTAGAAGGTATATGGTTTTGTTACGGTGGAGGCTTTGGATATCATGGGTACGGAAGGATTATGTGGCCAAGGAGAGCCAGGGTCATATTAGCAGAACTTGAAAAGGGAAAGAACACGTGGATGGGAGTGGAGGGGATCAAAACGTGGAAGCGTCTTGACGATGACAAGCTGAGCAAGATCGACGAGCAAGTCCTGTGGGAACGGCCGCAGGTGAATTGAAAAGGTGCATCAATCCTAGTCGTGTTAGTTATTAGAAAATGTTTTTTCATGAAACAGTGTAACTTGTGGTTCTGTTTTCTACATATCAGAATTGTGATGAGTTTGATGTACAAAAGAACATATAGGTTTCTGTAGAAAAGATAGTTATCATGTTTAAATCCACGGATTTATTTATGTTATCATTTGTAGCACGACAGGCTCAGTAGTGCTAAGTTACGGTTTTACACTGGAAACGACATGTGCACTGAATCTGAAAATGTGGGAGGGCGACGCAGGCTCCACGGCTTGGGATGTATTTGTTGTTACAAGCTTTATTACATGCCACTGCGGTGCACGCCAGTCCTGCCGGATCTTCCAATGCCACTTCGCACATTTTTCCCGTTGTCCCTAACCAGACACGGACACTAGCAATAAGAGTGTACGTAAAAACAGATCGACGAGTATGAACAAGTAAGAAGTAACGGCCATACCTGTCGCAAGAACGAGAAAGACGATGCAAGAAGAGAGTATTTTAGAAAATGCCATCTGAAATTAGCTTTGTCAGTCGCTGCAAGAGAATGTGCATTGGTGATATGCTATTTATAGGGACAGGACTCCACTAATTTACGTCTTTGAGGTTGTTCAGATTTTCTCTTCTTATTAATGGCGATTTTATCATCTGATTTAGTTAATAAATAAATAGTGACGAACATAAATTGCTCAAAATTGATAAAGATTTGAGTGGTTCACTGACATGCATAATTGAGTTTCGTGTTGGGAATTCCAATGGGTAAGAGTTGGAAAGTTTATTGATGAATTAATTGAGACCGATTTTCATAAAATGTGATCAAACAAACATGGGAATTGGCAATTTTATGGCGTTGTCAAATGGATTTACTTTTCTCAAAATTTACTTTTTACAAAATGATATTTGTTGGCACGACATCTTAGAATGATTTTTGTTGTCTTGACCCACACTATCTACTCGGTCGGATCAAAACGGATTTAATTCAGATTTCGATTGAAACATGAGATTTAAGATGATAGTATTTCGTATCGGATTGAATCAAATAAATTTGTATAATCATTCCATATAATAATATATTATATTAAGAATAATAATTGTAGGTAGCTAAGTACATAATTAGCAGTTCCAATTGCATTGACACTGATAAGTCCATGGATATGGGCTGGGAAATTTAAAACAAATTGTATAATCATCAATGTAAGTATTTGGGTGTCTCTTCTTACACTCTGCTTTGCATTTCTCTTCAATGCATGGGTCTTGTATTTCTCCAATTACTTCCATGCACGTCTTGTTTGTCACTGCCACAACTCCAACCCTAGCTGATGATACCGATCCCATTTCCACTACAAAAACACAACATTATATTCGATTGCGTGAGTGGAAAGAGCATTCGATTGCGTTCGATACCCGCTCAACGCATCATCGGAGAAAAGAATGAGTCTTAATTGTGACTTATCCTCGAATAAAAGTTAGTTTACGAATAGTAAAACAGCCAACCGCGCGATTGCGGGTCGCTCAAAAACGTCCATGTCTAAAACGAAATACTGTTTTCAAATTCCACAAATGATATATAATTATGTACCTGAAGTGCACACAAAAAGGAGGAGGAGAGTGCAAGAAACCGTGAAAATATTGCGACCCATGTTCTCTCAAAGTGAGTGTGTTTTGTGGTAACAACTTACATGCATGCTATTTATAGTCTTAACGAGTGCACTAATTTGGTCGGTTACGGACAAAGGATTTCAGGCATTTATTTCTTTATTTCATTTTGGTATTCATTTGATTTTAAATTTTCATTCACCCAAGTTTATTAGTGATATCTATTTCCAAAATTTTCGTTTTGGCTTAATTTTAGTTCTATAATATAGACCAAATTAAGAATATAACTCAATATTATAAAATATTAAAGGGGATTTCATAAAATCCACAGAATTGTGAACGTGAGTTTCTTTTTTTTTGGTAGTGTTTTTTGTGTGTGCGGAAAAGTAGCCGAGTACATTTGATACATATAAAAGTGAAGGAAAATACATAATATAGAGTTGTGGAGAGTGCATATTATGTTTGGTTAAAAATTACCACAAAAAGACAAACAGTTTTAAAAAATATTTGATAACTATTTGATGTGCCTATTTTTTATGGTCAACACGACACACTAGCTAGATTGTTGTTTGTCAACTTGTCCATGTATTAAGAAAGTTTAGTGTATGAATTGTTTTACGAGTCATATTCTAGGGACAGGGTAGAGCTGGAGACTTGAGTCCACAATATCTGACATGCGCGAGACAATACACCAAAGAACGACGACCCCAACAGTGTAATTGGGACACCGCCTTGAGCATGAGAGTAAGATCTTGGTCAGAATCAAAATAACTCTAAAGTGCGTTGCTAGTAAGATAAAGCTGAAAAGAAAAAAGTAATATGCAATTACGAGGATCCCATTATCTCACAAAAGAGAGGTTTATATACTTGTTACCATTTCCACCACATGTGATAATTTGATGGCAAGTTGGGGCCCGCTTTAGGCCATTTTGAGGTTTGGAGTTATAGCTTCTTCGGATGCGACACACGTGGGATCGGTTAAGACTTACGATTCTCATATGCCCTTTATGTTTAAAGGCGTAGATCGAAGCCCCAGAAGCCTCTACTGCGCGGTGTAGCATCTTAGGGTTCCCAATCTTATGAATTTGGTCTTTGCTTTTAGGCATGCCGTACGAAGGCTCAAGGCGATCTGAGGTGCTTTCTTATGACCTTTGCATTCAAGAGCGTAGAGTGATGCCCTTAGAAACCTCTACAACGAGGGGGTAGCATCCTAGGGGGTTCATGACTTAATGATCTCCTAGTAAGGCAGAGAGCCTTGATGATACTTGGAGAATTTCTTGAAGTCGTTTCGGAAGAGCCAGAGGCTAATGAGATCAAACACTGAGATTCGAATAGGCCTTGTGCACTTTCATATACTATGTAGGGGATATGATCGGGTCCTATTCGGGTAGAACTTGTTGAGCTATCAGGGATAAGATATTAATCCCGCGGGAAGAGGCTCTTAATCCTAGATGAAGGTCGCGACATCAATTCACTAGAGTCGCGACATGAGTCTGCTTGGGGGATCTTGATTCTGTAGGGACATGATCTTATTCCGGACGAGAGTCACGACACCCTTCCCTATAGCCACATAATGGGTCTTCTTGAGGAGCCTTTAGAGAGAAGATCTTGATCCCAAATCTTGCTTGAGAAAACTTTCCTTCAGTTAAAGGCATTTGCTTTGGGCAATGATCTCTTGAAGAACTATAGGAAGTCTAGGGGATACGAGGATGATATTAGGAGAATATTTGAGGAAAAAATCTTGATCCCAGATGAGGACCTCAATATAGCTTCCCTATGGAACCAACCTTGGTATGCTAAGATGAGCTCAACGAACACCCGAGGAGAAAAACTTGATTTCAGAAGAGGGCCACGGCATGGGTTTGGTGGAGGAGCTCGATGAGCCTTCGTGGAGAAGATCTTGATCCCAGACGAGGGTTGTGGCATCGCTTCCCTAGGGACGCAACAATGGTCTGCTACCCAGCATGTTTCACCCCACAATTATCTTTGTAAACCCTTTCTCGTGCTAAGTTTTTGTGTGATTCTTATGGACTTTGTGATGCAAGGGAGGGTTTCGGAGGGAGCCAAAGAGATTTTGTTAGAGCATTTGGACTTTAGGGACTCTGAGGAAGCGCTCTATGGGAGTATTCAAGGCTCCGAATGAACTTCCATCATTTTTAGACTCTCAGAGTGCTATTTGAGTACTTGCGGAGACTTGAATGTTGAGAAACTTTTCAAGGTGACCAAGGGTTTCAAGACGGTCGAGGTGGTTGAGTATCCGCTCTAAGGAATTGCTTATCCATCAAAGAAGAGGATGACGTGGCACTCTGGCGCCTCAACTTGCGTTATCATTTCTTGAGAAACTTCATTCATGTACCACATCACTACTTAATTATTCTTGATTATTTACCTCAAACTAAGAGTCCTTTTCAAACTAATAATATCATACAAATTTATAAATTCAATGTAACAAGTACTTAATTTAAGAAAAAAGAAAAAGAGAGAAATTTGACATTGGAGGACAAAATGTCACATTAATATGCACCACAAAAGCCTTTTTTGAAGTTCTCAATAGATTTGGGACATTGTGCTGAGTTAGCCATGTCGGGTCTCGTGTTAAGACTCAGAATGCCAGAATTAGGTTTGCTAATTCAAATTGGGTTTTCGTTTCTTTGGTTTCACCTTACATTCTATGTTAAGTTTTGGCTTGTTCGAGGCGTTTTGTGTCTCATTTGCTTCGAAGATCAGCGATTTAAGGTTTGGAGTAGTCCGGGCTTGTATTTTTATGTTCTGGTCTGGTTTGGAGATACCGGTTGGCTGGATGTAGGTAAACCTATGAATTATTAACAAAGATGCTGAGTTTTTTTTTTTAAAAAAATGTCACATTAATATGCACCACTAAATTAAGAAAAAAACACACATACACAACCATTACATCACAAAACAAAAATACTAAGAAAGAGGAAAAAGAAAAAAAAAAGGAAGTATGAAATGAATGATTCGTTAATGGGGAAGCAAGAATGATGGCCGGTCACCCACCCCTTTTTCCCCATTTTCTCTCTTTTTCCGTTCCCATTACCTCACTTTCCGGAACCCAATCGCCAACCAACCATCTCTCTCCCTATTTTTCATTATACTAAATAAAAATTCACCAACACCAAAATATACTTTTTTTTTTGTTCCCTTCAGAAAAAAAGAAGAAGAAGAACAAAGTCCCAGATACAACAAAACTATCATCTATCTAATCTCCTCCTTAATATCCACATTCCACAGGAAGGTACCTCATTTTTATTTATTTTGTCTTAAACTGTTTTATTATATTCAGCTACAAAAGAACAAATTGATATGACAGAAAACAAACAATTTTCTCTTCTTCTTAATTTTGTAAACCAATGTAAAAGGATAAATGGGAAACAGATAGATATTAATGGGTGCTAGTAAATTTAGTTAATTTTGGTTGTTGAATTTGAATACTAATTTTATTTTTATTTTGAGTTTTAAGTATTAAAATGCAAATTTACAGTTCATGTTGTTGCCGTTAGTGATAGGCACGCCTGTTTGCTCTTTGCGCTACTTTTGCAATTCTTTTTCTCTCTCTCTCTCTCTCTTCCCAAATTTCTCATCATTTTATTTTCATTTATAGCTTTTAGATTGGATCTGCTGCTCTCTGGATTGTGCATTCCTCAATTCCAGGTACTCACGCTGCAATATTTGATTTTTCGTTTTTTTTTTTTAAATTACAAATTTTCTGAATAGCTTTGTGCCAATTGGTGATTTAGCGGGTGGTTTCGCCAAATATTGAACTCGTGATTGCACTGTTTTTGTGTGTGGCTTGAAATGGTGCTGGAATTGGCAAAACATGATAAGTTTAATTTAGTCTTGTTGATTTGGGAAAGTGATGGTTTAAGCACATGGACGAGCTGAGCTTGTTTCTTCATGTGAATTTTCATGGAGTTCTGTTGCTCGTCTGTTTTTGGTTTTTGAGCTGGAAATGCATTGAATTTCGATGTTTTGGATTGTGTTATCTTTGTGCGTGGATGTTGGGAAAATGTAAACATGATTAGTTTACTTTACGTTGGTCACTTGATATATATTACATATACATATACAAATACATACATCCTTTGCTTCTATGTCTTTTTTAGTAGACTAGTCTTATGGGAGCTTCTCGTAGTGTCTGCATTTGGTGTGCTGAATTTCCATCTGCTATCGGAATAGCTGAAAGAAGGTTAGGAAACGGTTGGATTGATTTGGCTTTTAGCCTGGCCAGCCAAGCTTGGTCTTGTCATTCAGTCCTTGTTTAGCAATTACACATTGTTGATCAGCATTGTATGCATCATTAATAACTTTGCAAAATGGGCTATTCACTTAATTGAATTGACAATGTTCAGAAGTTTGTGCACTTAAATAGTTCAGGAAACATCTGATGGTGTGATTGAAAGTACATGTATTATTGAGTTACTTGAAGAGAAGATAGATAGCAGTTCTGCAATCTCCTGTTTACCCTGCAAGAGTTGAAGGGTACATTGTTAATTATGGGCTATTAGGCACTTTGAGTTCTTGTTTTTTGGTCAATATACTTTATCTTCTACATCTACTAGTGAATAAGTTTTGTTAAATGAGTTTGAAATGAAAATGAGTCCGTTAAGCTACCCAATTGGTCTTCATCTAGAAAAGGGGCCGGGAGACATTTGGAACTAGAAATGAGATTTGCAACTCCTTAAAATGTGGGAAAAGGTGAGTGTGGACAAGATTGAGTCTAAAGAGTAAGTTAAGGAGATTCTGAAGAGACTTCTTTTCAAATGGTTTTGAAGCAGATAAGACCTAAATGTGAGGAAATTCTACCTATATTCATGAAACTGCAGGATCAGGTGTTCAATGCCACTATATTTTATAATTGACAAGTTGACATATGCCAATATGCTTCAGTTGACATACTTAGAAGGAAAAGAAGAAGCTTGAGTTCTTTTGAAGATTTGAGCAATTTGAACCTGTTCACGAGAGTTATGGCATGTATTGTGTTTTATGGCAGAGTGTGCTGTAGCTATTCTAAACCTAGAAACATAAAATTCCATGGGGGTAAGCACATGTAAACGATAAGTGATAATGAGTTCTTGTGAATTTATTTCAATATAACTGTTCACTTCTTCATCGGTTCATCCATTATAACAAATTTCTTAGCCAGTTTTGAACCTCAGTGTTGGTACGCTCGCATATAAAAAAAAAAAGTTGTTGTCCAAAGATATTTAGTTACTTCTGCTTGTTTGAGATTTTTCTTTTGAATTTATTTTTCTTACTTTTTTTGTGGTGCATATCATATGGTTCAGGGTACTTTATACTTCACCTCAAAGTCAAGGGAGGCGGCATAATAAAATCTGAAAAACAGTATGTCTGTTTCTATGAAAGACTTGGATCCAGCATTCCAGGGAGCTGGACAAAAGGCGTATCCTTAGTCTCATGTATTGCTATCAGATAAAATATAATAACTTGACGTGAATCCTGAAATATATATGCAATATATTTATGCTGCAAAAAGAAGGGTAGTACTCCTGCTGTTGATGTTTTTATTTTATAATATTCATGTATAAATAATTTTAAACTTGATATCTCTTCAATTAGATAGTTCACTTTTGTTTGCCTTGACAAGACACAGTGGACTTGAGATTTGGCACATTGAAAACTTTAAACCTGTTGCAGTCTCAAAGTCCTCTTATGGCAAATTTTACATGGGGGATTCCTACGTGATTCTGAAGGTAAATGTTTGACCCTATGCAAATTGTTCATCCCCTATCCTTATGTCAATTGTCATATACACTATACTTCACTCCAAAATCAATATGCTTGGTGATTGAACAATTATTGGCCTAAATTACTGGCTATTTATTTGTTTTAATAAACAGAATCATTAAAAAAACCAGAAACTTGTGATAGTTAATGTACGCAAGAAATATACAAGAACCCCTTATCATATCAAATAATAAATAAATTATAAATGAAATTCCGACGGCTCAGGAAAATGGAAAGGAGAATCTAAGCAACCTGCTATGTAAAAGGAGTAAAACCCGCATTCTTCAACAATGTGACTCCTATAATTACCAAACTATCTTTCATTCATTAAGCCATCTTTGAAAGATCATTGCACACCACATTTTCTGTTCAGTGAGGATGAAGCTGTATCCTTCCAAACAAAAACTGGTATTGAAACTTCATATGAATCAATTTAATGTTCCAAGAGCTTCCTACTAGCTGTATTCCTTTAAAATTTCATCTCATAAAGCAAACATAGAAGTTATAATATGTTATTTTTACTGTAGCAAATTCTCTATCTTAATGATTAATTAGCATTCATATCAATACATTGGTGTATTTTATAGTAGATACCCAACACCCCTGTGATTTGGTTGTCGAGGGTATGCTAATTGCACCATGACGTGAGCTACCATTGCTTAGAAAATCCATACTTTGTCATCTGATATACCTGTGGTTCTTAAAAATAGTCTTTGCCTAAACATTTCTTTTGTAGGATACACAACATTTCTTGAATAAAATTTATCATTTTCTCTCAAACACATTAATTAGTGCATACTGGAGCTTGAAGACTTTGCTCTGCAATCTAGTTGCATTTGCTAGAATATCTGAATATCTAGCAAGTTATGAAGACAATATTTCTGGGGTCAGGAACAACTTTTCATTCTACTAGTGCTTTCATTTAAGTTAGGCTTTGTTCTTTTACTGATCAAATACTGTCATGGGAAAGAGGGCACATCGATAAGTTTGTCCCTGAGCATGTTGAATGGTGAAATGAATTTATATTATAATTTTTTAATGGCAGGTAATCTTCAATTCGTTACTGATGTGCAAAACTATCTGTTTCCATTAACTGCAATCATAATTTCATTCTCAAGCTTCTTATATGCAGACAACTGCCTCTAAAAGTGGAACCTTACGTCATGATATTCATTATTGGCTTGGTAAAGATACCTCTCAGGTAAGTTGTACATATACATGGCTCTTTTTCTCTTCTTAAATTAATATCCTGGTGTATAATTGTGATCTGATGAGACAACTCTGCTCAAATAGGATGAAGCTGGCACTGCAGCTGTCAAGACAATTGAACTGGATGCAGCTCTTGGAGGCCGTGCTGTTCAATATCGCGAAGTGCAAGGCCATGAAACAGAGAAGTTGCTATCTTACTTTAAACCATGTATCATTCCTCAAGAAGGTGGAGTTGCATCTGGATTCGAACACGTGGAGGCTGAAAAACACACAACACGTTTATTTGTCTGCAAAGGAAAACATGTTGTCCATGTAAAAGAGGCAAGTCTATAGACTTCTCTTTTGACGAGGGATTACTCTCATTAAGCAGTGTCTATATACCTTTTAAACCAAAATAAAACATGGAACACTTTTCATTTTATTTATAGCTGTCTGTGGTTCATGACAGGTTCCTTTTGCTCGATCCTCCCTCAACCACGATGACATATTTGTTCTGGATACCCAATCTAAGATTTTTCAATTTAACGGTTCCAACTCATCCATTCAAGAGAGAGCTAAAGCACTAGAAGTTGTTCAGTACGTTAAAGATACATATCATGATGGGAAATGTGACATAGCTGCCATTGGTAAGGAGACTAATTTTTTGGGAGGTTTCATAATGTTAGTTCAATGTCTATCACTCTTAACTTTTCTTTCTCCTTTTTAGAGGATGGAAAAATGATGGCTGACGCAGACACGGGAGAATTCTGGGCATTATTTGGGGGTTTCGCTCCACTTCCTAGAAAAGCAGCCAGTGATGATGATCAAACTATCGATTCATACCCTACCAAGCTGCTTCGGTAGTATTTTGTTTTTGTTTCTGTCTACTCTTTTTTTTGGGTGGGGAGAAGGGTGGAGTTGATAAAAACTCTATCTCAAGACCTCTATTATAGGAGTGACTTGGGTCCACCTTAATGATAGATGGTTGGTTTTGTTCTTTATATTACCAAGAGTATGTATGATATTTTATATACTGATTGATCTGATGTGTTTTTGTGTTTCCTTCTTTTCTGACAATAATTATTTTTCTGCTTTGAAAGAGTTGAGAAGGGGCAGGTGGAACCTGTTGAGGCTGATTCTTTGACAAGAGAGTTACTAGAAACAAATACATGCTATCTTCTTGATTGTGGGCTTGAAGTGTTTGTTTGGATAGGAAGAAATACCTCTCTTGATGAGCGCAAGAGTGCAAGTGAAGCCGCTGAAGTAATGCTTATTTGTTTCTCAAGCAAAATAGATTACTGTTATTTATTTGTTAATTTTTTTGAAAATTCCCGTACTCATTTTTATAATGTATTCACCAAAACAGGAGTTAGTTTGTGGTTCTGATCGATCCCAGTCACACATAATTCGTGTAATTGAGGGCTTTGAGACAGTGATGTTCAAGTCGAAGTTTGATTCTTGGCCTCAGACAATTGCTGTAGCTGTGTCCGAAGATGGTAGAGGCAAGGTTGCTGGTCAGTAACTAAATTATTATCACTGTGATCACAAATTCATTAGTAATCATGATATGTTACTATCTTTGTAATTTTGGGTTTCATAATATTGTTCTATTTCTTTGATTCTTATAGAACTTCTGAGACGTCAAGGGTTTAATGTTAAGGGTTTGTTGAAAGCTGAGCCTGTGGAAGAAGAACCTCAAGCATACATCGATTGTACAGGAAATTTGCAGGTGCTAATATGTGTGTGTGTGTGTGTGTGTTTTTCTTATTTATTCTTGATAATTATATTTAGTTGTTGGGGATAGATTAAAAGAGCATGATTACAACCTTCATATATATGGACCTAGGCTAAAATAGTGTGTGGTTGGTACGATAGTTATTAGGACACTTTGGTTGTGGCATAAGCTGTTGGATGAAGAAGGCCTTCGTATATATACTTATTTCTGTTATTATAACCTACCAGGTGGCTGTTATGTTTGCAACTTGAATCTGGGAGAAGAGTAGTTCAAGAGAATCTTTTTCTTTCGGTTCCATGTCCTCTGTTATCCTTGCCCTTGGGAGGAGGAAAACCTAATTAACCAAATGAGCAAAGACTCTTTTAAAAGGAAAAAAGAAAGAAAAAGAATTTCCTTTTAACAGAAAGTAATGCCATGCCACTTGCATTACAACTTCAGATGCTGCCTGCTGGGTCACTCAGGCGACCATAGTCAGTATTGGAATCAGGAAATGTGATTCAGAAGGTGCCTGGATTATGTGAAACAATCTGTATTCAATTTTCAAATAGTTGAAAACTCATCAAAATGAGCCGTGTAGTGTCCTCAGTAAACACATTGGACTGGGAAAGCAACAGGCTTTGGAATTAACAGATTGTGTAAGAACTAAGAGGTTTTTTGGTAACTCTTCTTCATGTGTGGAAGTAGCTGACTCATCAAATGGGAAGATGCCACATAGGAAAATAGCATGAAGAAAAACCAAGCATATTGTTTTCTTCTAGCTTGCTTATGAGTGACTTTTGTAATGACGATGAAGCTTCCAAGAAGTAAGAATCTTACTTCTATAAACCCTAAAAGAAGAGGTAGTGAGAAATATATTCTCCTTCCAAATTTATCCTTAATCTTGGAAGTTAGTGTGTATCTTGTGTCATTTTTAGTCATTTTATCATACACCAATTGTTGTTTACTTTTGCTTTTTGTTACAACTCTTTTACTTGCTTCCACAAACTTATGTTAGCTAACATACATTGCTTCTAAAAGTTACTCTAAAGTTGTTTCTGACTTTTGAGTAGTATGATCTAAGTCTGTAATATGATCCCTACGTTTCTAATCATTTTACTGGAGTCAACCATGTAGGTCAATTTTACTAGTTAAAATTCTGTCCCCACATAGGTGCAGACTGTAATTACAGATTAATGTGATATTTTCTAGATGAAGCTTTCGGATCAAATTGATAATAAGAACTCCAACCTGGGTGTGCAGATTTGGCGTGTGAATGGCAATAAAAAGATTCTCTTGCCTGCTTCTGATCAGTCGAAGTTTTACAGTGGAGATTGCTATATCTTTCAGTACTCATATCCAGGAGAAGATAATAAAGAAGAGTACCTTGTAGGAACATGGTTTGGGAAACAGAGCGTTGAGGTGAAATTCATTTATGCATTTCATCACCTTCTTCTTCTTTTCTTTTTTTCCTCTTATTCTATCTATGTTAAGCAGATTTTAGCATCTAACTTCTTACACCAGAATTTCAGGATCAATTATTTGGCCAAAATTAGCCCTTTAAATCATTCTCCCATATAAATCCAGGTCAAACCATATAGGCTTTTGTTTACAAATGGGTCTTCAAAATGTAAATTTACATAAGAAATACCTCATTATTTAAGATTGAGATGGTCATTTAGATGAGAAATCAGATTTGTTATCTTCCTTATAAATTATGTTTTTGGATGTCTTGTCAGGTATTATCCTATATAGTCTCATATTGATGGGGTCCTTTTGAAGAAAAACAAAAAACTAATCTCTCTCTGTACTTGTGCAAAAAGTGAAGAAACAATCTTTGTTATTACGTTATTACCAATACTGTACTTTTGGGTAAATGTCAGATGCAATTGCCTTTTATTTTTCTTGCCCTACTTGCACTTGAGTACCTGTAGTTAACATCCCAATAATCTTCTCTTTCTCTCCAACAAGTGTGAAATAGAAATGTGAAAAAGGAAGACTTGTGTACGTGAACATGCACACTCATACACAACAAAATCGTGCACTATCATAGATACATGCTGCTGTCAATGTGTTGGTGGCACATTTTTGCTGAAAAGCTATGCTATTGTTTATTTTATATTTCTGTGTTATTATGCATGTTGTTCATGTTTGAGGATGTGGACTGAAGATACTAATGAAACATGAAATTATGATGTTTCATAAGATGTACATATTCCAATTCAAGAATGCTAACTCCTAGCTCAGAAATAAAATGGAAGATAAAAAATAAAATAAAAAAGCAAGGGCAGCAAATAGAAGATAGATAAACAAACAGACAGACAAACAAAAAAGATTTCTGAATTTTGTTGGTGCTCTTAAGTTTAGTTTTTTTATTGTCATGCCACGTCAGTACGTCACTAATTATGATCTTCTACTGTGCCTTGTTTTATAGTGAATACCTTGATTTGTTGCAAAAATGAGCAACAGAAAGTTAGTGTACTAGAGCAAGATGCATATGATATGTGGTAAACTTCAAGATCATAATTAATGTCCTCGAGGAGTAGTTATGTCAGCTTATTCTGTACCTAAACATAACACTGTATGTTAAAAAAGATTCCAGCTAGATGGAGCTAATCCTTAGCAATCATGTTATCTGTAGCTGTTTCTAAGAGTGGATAGGTTTGGAGTCCTTCATACCACTGTATAAGAGCAAGTCAATTTTTGTAATGCCTGGATATGTGCATTAAATTTGATCATAAGCTATAGTTTTGTGCTAGCCGTAGTGATTAGTACTTATTCTGATTCTATAGGGAGGCATTTGGTTATAAACAAAGCTATATTTATTTGCATCTAAATCCCTGATGAATTTATTTCCAACGTGAAATGTAGATTTATTATTCGGTCACTGAGTTTCTTATGTGCATCTACCATATCCATAATCAATTGTATTATCCATGGTTCTATTTTGTTGAACGATTATCGTCCATGGTTTTTAATTCAAGTTTTCTTTATTGGACGGATATTTTCCATTTTCACTCTATCTACCTTGCATCACTTTTTCACCAATGCATGATCATTACTTGTATGTGATACAAGGGGATGAGCTGTGCCATGTAGGCCCCATAGTGTATATTTTCTCAGTGTTTTTAGAAATTAATCTGTTCTGCTGGGTTTGGAGAGGGATACAATATTATAACTAGCCATGTTTCGTTGCTCAAGCTTGTGATGCTGTGTGTTGAAAACTTTGATTGTTTGGTTATGGATATATTCACGATTTGATTTTATATCTGTGCTGAACTGCTGGTCAGATATTGAGATGACCAAAATTGGGTTCTGGTTCAGATAATCTTTTATGATACTCTCTTTGTTTCAAAATGAGTGTTCACTTTCTCTAAAATTTGTCTCAAAATGAGTGTTCACTTTCCTTGCTAGGATGCTAGCTATGCGTGAATATCCAATAATATACCTAAGATAAATTAGTTAGAATTACTTGTGTTTGTTAAATAAATGCACATGGGGGTATTGAAGGAAAAGTACAACACCAACTAACTTATTCTAAAGTTTTGCAAAAAAGGGAAGTTGACACTCATTTTGGAACAGAGGGAGTAATAAAGAGGCTTTGTGTTCAAATTAAATAAAGAATATAAGGTTTTGATTCACTAATATTTCCTTCAGTCCTTGTGCATCTGTTATCAATATGTTGGCAGTGCACACTAAAGCCCATTATTTGCATTACCATGTCATTTTGTCAACAGAAAATAAAAGAGAATGCATAGTAGAAGTCCTGCTATAATGCATTTATTATCTTATTTCCTTATTATATTTGTATTTAATTAGGATGAAAGAACTTCAGCTACTTCTCTGGCAAGCAAGATGGTGCAAAAGTTTCTGCCCGTACAGGTATTTGTTATTTATCTGTGATTTCTATTTTCCATTGATTTGAAAATCTTTCCATTCATTCTATTGATAATACTTCTCTTCCTATTATCCAGGCTCGTATTTATGAAGGGAGTGAACCAGTTCAGTTCTTCTTGATCTTGCAGAGCCTTATTGTTTTCATGGTTCGAATTATTTTGAAATCCTACGATTTAGTTAACAATGTTATAGTGTTATGCAATATGGCAAATTAATTTGTGTGAACTCTATCAGGGTGGTCTTAGCGATGGTTACAAGAACTACATTGCAGAAAACGAACTTCCTGATGAGACATATAACGAAGATGGTCTTGCACTATTTCGAGTTCAGGGTTCTGGACCTGATAACATGCAAGCCATTCAAGTTGAACAGGTACGTTATGCTTTCAGTACTCTCAAGCATATATGGATGCGCGCGCGCACACACACATAGTTTTTTTCTGTTTGCTTGTTATGTCAACATTCTTGATTCTGAAACAAAGCTGCAGTTTGTTTGTAACTAGTATTCACTTATTTTCTATGTTTATCCAATTGTTACGAACAGGAATAGATATGTAGACTATTTTGGTCGTTTCCTTTTACCATCCTCTATTTTAGATGCGATTCTCCATGTTGGTGAATAAGAATAAATAAGGAGAAATGTAGTTTGGAAATGGATAACTTCAGTAGGCTTTCAATGATCATCAACCTATCAGAGTCTACTTGCCTTCAAATGGGCTGCTGTCATAGATCTCTGTATTCTCAAAAAGATAATTTTCATTTCAAAAATTCACCTGATGTAGCTTGGTTATTGTAGTAGAAATCAACATATTCACTTCTCAAATCGAGTTACCCTTGGTCTGACACCTTTCTTGTAAAAGACGTGACATCTTTTACAAGCTAGAACATATTTCTTTCCTATCTTCTCAGTGTCTACCAAACAACTAAAAGACCAGAAGCATAATATATTACATCTTCCAGGTCAAGAATTTTTTCAACTCCAACACAGTTTAACCGCAATACATTATTAATGCCCTTATCCATTGGCTTATAAAAAGAACAATATACACATATTCTGCTGGTAAGTTGTAATGAATTATTATTTTTTATTTTTTATTTTGGGACCTGATCTACAGTATAGAACATGGCACTACCCTTATATTTGATATAGACATAGTAGTTGATTTATTTATTTATTTTAATTTTTTTTTTGTCAATGTTCTTGTTACTTTTTTTGTATATTTGTTAGTGTTCACTTGTTTTGGGCATAATACGACAATAACATATGTTTCTTTATCTTTTCCCCTCTAATCCACTGCGATCAGGTTGCAACATCTTTAAATTCATCATACTGCTACATATTACACAGTGATTCCACTGTCTTCACATGGTCGGGAAGTCTCACAACAACAGAGGATCAAGAACTTGTTGAGAGGCAGCTGGATGTGATAAAGGTCTGATATGCTATATAAATTGTTAAATTCTGGTATTAGGCTACATACAAAGGCATTGGCTTCCACTATACTTAAGGATATCCTTGTTAGTAGGTTTTCCTATGTGGGATTTTGTGATCACCATTTTTATCACTTGCAGTTGAGGGCCTTTGAAATCAACTAAAAGCTTAAGCATACTCTAACAGATCCTCAGATCATTTTTTCTAATGTGGGACTTTGTGGTCACCACTTTTATCACTTCATCACTCTCAGTCGAGGGCCTTTTAAATAAACTAAAAGTTTAAGCATACTCTAGCACGTCCCCTCACGTGAGTTCTACTTTCCTTGTACTGAAATTTTAGGTCTACCTAATTGAGGGTCTTTTACATTAACTAAAAGCTTAAGCATACTCTAACACATCCCCAATTCATTATCCTCATACTATTCCAGTGCGGGACTTTGTGATCACTTTTATAACTTCACCACTCCCAATCTCGGGCCTTTTAAATCAACTAAAAGCTAAAGCATATTCTTGCATGTCCTCTCACATAGTTATTTTTTACAAGTTTAAGCATACTTTTGTACGTCCTCTCATGTGAGGTCTGCTTCTTTCTTTTACTAGAATTTTAAATTATTTTTCATAACGAGGACCATGTTAAAATTTTAATATTGAGCTACATACCAAGCAGTCAACCGTATTAGTAGGGTTTGGCTCACAATATTACATGTAGGTCATTTATTTTATATTTGTCCAATGAGGGACTTTTTATTGTATAAATGCTTTCTATTTTGTATTTTTGTTAGATAATTCATCCAGCTTGTGCAATTTGTCACTAGATTGTTCTGTAAGATGTCTATAGTGGACAAACAGCAAGAAAGATTGACTTGTAAATTGTTATGTGTTGTACCAAGTATTGTCCTAACTCCCAAGCAACTGGCAATTATGTCAAAGCCAATTGGGATGATCAATTTATATAGACCTAAAGTTTCCATAAATTATTTGTTCAATGCCGCATTAGATGTTGATTATTATTATCTATGCATGATCAGTTTTCTTTGTACTTTTTCTCATATGCCTTCCTATTTTTTGCAGCCAAATTTACAGTCCAGACACCAGAAGGAAGGTACAGAAATTGAACAATTCTGGGATCTATTAGGAGGTAAAAAAGAACACCCCAAAGAAAAGATTGCAAGGGAAGCTGAAAGAGATCCACACCTATTCTCTTGTAGTTTCTCAAAAGGTATTGATATTTGTATCTGTTAGCTAATAATGTCTCTTATACATATTTTAAATTTACAGTCATATGTTTTGTTTAGATTATTAACATTTGATTGCTGTTTCTTATTGCATTGTTTTGATTACTGCCACCACACTTGTTGATCTACAGGAAATCTGAAGGTGTGTATCATGATCTTGTTTATTATATTTACTTTACAACATGAGTTAAGCTTTATGCATACACACACAAACACAAAACAGCCATTTTCATAATCCGTCTCCTTTTTATTTCTATCCTTGACCAATCCCATAAGATATTTAGTGATGGATTGAATTGTATGATATCATAAGAATTGTCTTGAAATTGAATATATTGATGATTTTTTGTTCAACGTATCAACATTCCAAAGTATATTTTGCAAGTTATAATTTGTACTGGTATATTTTGATTGCAGGTGAAAGAGGTTTACTGTTTTACCCAGGATGATCTGATGACGGAAGATATATTCATCCTGGATTGTCACTCAGATATTTTTGTCTGGGTTGGGCAACAGGTGGACTCTAAGAACAAGATGAATGCTTTATCAATAGGAGAGGTATGATTGATAGGGCTTTGGCCGGAAGCAATAATTTCCATAGTATTACAACATCGTATCTTTCTGGCATATGATGGTCCAGGTGAAAAAAAGTTACTTACAAGTACAGCTTATACAAATTTTATTTCTGAATTAATGCAACTTGGCTTGCTATCTTGACCTTTATTCAATAGTAATCAACCTTCTGATTTCTCCTGTTCATCCCATGGTTATTACGAGTATCTGTCAGACTCTGATATACTTTTCAGTGAGATCTTAATTCTTTTTTCTCACTATCAACAGAAATTTCTGGAGCATGATTTTCTTCTAGAACAGTTATCTCATGAAACTCCAACATACATTGTAATGGAAGGGAGTGAACCACCTTTCTTCACACGCTTCTTCTCTACATGGGACTCTGCAAAACCTGCTGTAAGTGACTTAATATAATTATTAGAGATTGCTGCAATTGTAAATCTTTGTTTGGGATCTGAATGTTTTTGTGTGGGAACAGATGCTTGGTAACTCATTCCAAAGGAGGCTTACAATAGTGAAAACTGGAGGCACTCCAGCTATAGAAGTAAGTCTATTTTGGTCACTTCTGATTTCTTTGTTCACTGGCATTAGTCTTGGGTCACTCGCTTTAGTAATGTGTTCAACTTGTGCAACATTGTTCATACTGCTTTCTCTCTAAGGTTCTTTTTAGCAGTACACCCAAGGATATTGTTCCTTGGTTTCGTCATAGAAAAAAGGGAATATTTCAATAGATTTAGTGAAATATACTTCTCGTGTTTTTTTTTCTCTTCTTTTATAACAAAATTCATATACTTCATGCTGTGGACCACTTGATATATGGTTAGGGAAATTTAATTCTGGAGCAGGCAGGCTCTTTTTGGATTGTCTTATGTCAAGGGAGGAAGAATTAGTTCGTTTTAGAAAAACTGTTACCTTTTATATTTGTGTTTTCCTTCCAATATTGAAACATAATCTATCTCCTTACATGAATGTTTTTGGGTTTTTTCTTGCTGCAATTTTGAATACTTTGATAAGAGATATATGATTCTTCGTCAGAAACCCAAACGAAGAGTAACTGCATCTTACGGAGGAAGATCTGGTGTCCAAGACAAATCGCAACGCTCCAGGAGTATGTCTTTTAGCCCTGATCGAGTACGTGTGAGGGGTCGGTCTCCAGCATTTAATGCACTAGCTGCTACCTTTGAGAACAATAATCCTAGGAATCTGTCAACTCCACCTCCAAGTGTTAGAAAGCTCTATCCAAAGTCCTCGACACCAGATGATAAATTGGCATCCAAATCTGCTGCTATAGCAGCGCTTACTGCTACTTTTGAGAAACCAACACAGCAAAAACTTATGCCCAGATCTCTTAGAGGCATGCATTTTTCTTTTGTGAGCACTTAAATTCCTATCACACCCTATTTTCTTAAAAATAACTGAAATGCCTCTTTCCTATCACAGGTGCTGTGAGCTTGCCTATAACTAATTCTGGGCCAGATACAGACTCTAAGGAAAAGTTTATTAGTAGCAGACTAGAATCCCTCACTATAGAAGAAGACGTCAAAGAGGGTGAAGCAGATGACGACGAAGGGCTTCCGGTATATCCATATGATCGTCTTCAGACAAATTCAGAAGATCCTGTCACAGAGATTGATGTGACAAAGCGAGAGGTAATTAGCCGGAAAAGTGTGTGCCATTTTAGGTTTATGCAAATAAAGACGTTTTGATAAGTTGTTGAACCTTCCATGCAGACTTATCTGTCATTGGAGGAGTTCAGAGAGAAATTTGGGATGGAAAAAGGTGCTTTCTATAAAATGCCTAAATGGAAACAGAACAAGCAGAAGATGGCCCTTCATTTATTCTGAGTGTCATTCGCGCACTCTCGGTGTCATTACTTTTTCTTCAGCACCCTGCAGTCTTGGTTGCAGGTGGAAGAAAGCCTGCTCGGAAACCTGTAATAATTCTAGCCTTGTTACATTGTCGTTTTAATGCGATGGATCAGAACTGGGAATCATTCTAATCTCACTTCCTTGTTTGTTCCTGCAGTGGGGGATTGAATTGTTAGGAGGGAAAGGGACAGCATCAGTGCATTTTTAGCTGCTGCTTCTGCTCCCAAGAAGCCCGGTTTCGTCTATTTATCCATCCCCTGGTTTTTGAATGTCTAGGTTTTATTTCATTTTTTGGTATTCTTTATGGTCTCAGGTTTGTTATGAATTGCAATTTTGTTTCCCCTTCTATTTATTTTATTTTTCAAATGATTTTACATAGTGGAGCTGCAATTAGGTGGTTTGCTAATGCAGACTGTTTAGGTTGTATTGGTAACTAAGAGTGGAATAGTGTGTACAGCTGAGCTGAGTGTAAAAACCAGTCACTCCTTTATTTCATTGACATATAATAATAATGATAATATGTGTTGATTTTCGCCAATTCGATTATATATGTATTTTTGTAGGGTAAATTCGATCAGAAAATTGGTAGAATTGATATTTTTTTTGTTTAGATTCAATTCGCAAGCACTAAGTCTACCCTTGTTAGGTTATTTCTTTTGTCCACGATTAGTGTCATACAAATTAATGAATTTGTGATTGTTAACAGATCCAAGGTCACCCTGGCCCCAGTGATCTCACACACTAGGGTGACCTTAGTTCTGTTAACGTAGGGTGAGACCCGTAGAGAAGTAGGTCGTGCACAAGGTAACTTTACTACGTATGAGACGATCTTCCTTCCCATAACAAAGATGGTAGCGAAACTCGTTCGAGTCAATAAATTCCAAAGTGCCATAAGCTCTGCTTTTGTCACCAGACGAATAAGATAGTTTTCAGTAATTTCGGAAAATGAAAAAGGTACGGGCTCAGCATCAATAGAACCCTTCATCTTGATGGATCAACCCCTTAAAGACGTAAATCAATCCGAAAAAGAAAATGCATTGACCCAGGCGTCAAACCTGAGTAACGTATGAACGAAAAAAGTTCGAAAGTCTACTCCAGTGAGATATCGATAAATCGCTAAAAGCTGAATCGGGCCTCCAGCATCAACTAGTTCGATCCACGCCCATCAGGAGGCACTCTTGGTCATGGGCCGTCGCTTCACGATGCAGACCAGCTGCTTCCTTCTCCCAATGGTCAGCCCACCAATATTCCACAACCCAATTTCTTGGGCCATGCGTACAAACAACCCACACTCCATCAACTTGGCCCACAAAACCCATGGGTTTATTTGGTCTTGTAGGAAATTGAATAAAAAAATTATGTTCGATTTTGAATCAAAATTGTTGGATTTATTGAGTTTGATTTTGAATTTGATTCACGTGAGAAAATGCAATCAAATTTGTTCGGTTTGTTTTTGAATTACATTTATGTGAAATTGAATCAACTGAGTTTTAGGTTTAATTTTGTCTCTAAAATACGAAGAACAGTTGAAAAACAGAAAACATTAAATACAAGTGCAGTCTCTGGTCTCTGGTCTCTTCAAGAGGCTGAACCGCCTCCGGCGGTTTTGGCGACGGATTTTTATCCAAAATCACCCCAATCCAGTCTTCGTTTCTCCCATTATCCCGCCGTTCAACCACTCTTCAACCGCCGCTCTACCGCCTTGCTCCGTCCAGATCCACTCGCCGTATTCGTGCCGGTTTCGTATTCCATCCTCACCGACGTCGCTGTTGGAGTTCATTCGTTGTCGCTGGAACTTTCTACCGGTTTCGTATTCCATCCTTCTTTCGATCCGTTTTAGTTTTGTATGTTTTTTGTTTTCTTGTTTTAATAGTGGTCTTTCTTCCCGTATGGAAGTTTCTCCCATTGTTGAGTGTTGTTTTTATGTTGTTTTATTAGTTATTGTTCGGTACTGATGGGTGGTCTCTTTATCAACAAGGACTCAAGGATGGCATTCGGTTATCAATGTTATTGACAACATTTATGTTGTTGTTGTTATTCAAACTGGAACCCGCCTGCCTGTTGTAGCCGCTCCGGGTCTCGTGTTAGGATCAAGGGTCGTCAGGATATGGTTTGCTACTTCAGATTTGTTTATTGGGGGCCTGGTTTTGTTATTGGTATTGGTCACTTTCGAGAACTTATGATTCTCGTTGGTTTGGAACACTACAAGAAAATGGTTATTAGCGACGGAATTTTTCGTCGCTAATACCCAAAATTCCCTCGCTAATAACCATCTGCGAAGGACAAGC
>JAYMTA010000608.1:0-26109 GCA_036897625.1 Pelargonium cotyledonis
TAACTATTGCTATTAGTTATTTTTATTAGCTAATGAGTAATTTTTTGTAACGGTAGAAAAATGAAGGAGCATTTGAGCTCATAGTAATGAGAATGTTCCAAATTGTTAGAGTTGATGAGCTGGCAACTCCTAGTAATTCTTCACCAACTTTAACATATATATATATATATATATGTTGATTTATCTATCACTACAATGAATGAATGATGTAAGAATAATAAATGTAGTATAGTGGGACTTAAGATATGGTGTTAAGTTTAACATTTTCTCCTTAGGATCGCTTCTAAACACCTCATATAGTCTAAAGCGTAACATATCTACCCAAAGTGTCACAAAATTTTTAGTGTCTCTCTTAACATCTCTGTCAGAGACGGTTTATATGTTAATAGAGTTTTGTCAATGGATTGATAGTACAAATATTATAATATGCATACAAATGATATAGTGGGCACAACAACATATGCCCCTCATTTAAATGAGATGGGAGTTGCTTTCATCAAATAATTAAGAAGACTTGATTCAGTTTACCTATGCATGCATGCTTAAGTCAACCAATATATAGCACACTTGGGTTGTGAAATTTGACATCCCTCAAGAGTACACTACAAAAAAAATTCAATTTGTGACAGAAATTTCTGTCACGGATTTGTGAATTTCTGTCACAAAATGTAATCTGTGATGGAACTGTGATAAAAACTTCTGTCATTATTTGAATTGTCACAAATGGTTGTGACAAAAATTTATGTCACAAATGTGTGTCTGTGGCGGAAATTTCTGTCACAAATGTGCATCTGTGACTGAATATATGAATTTTGTCATAGTTTGTGACGGAACTTTCCGTCACAGTTTGTAATTTTTTTTAGTGGTAATTCTCTATTGTCTTACCAAATTAAATGTGGATGCTCTTCTAGGCTTCTAGCCAATGCAAATGTGCATCACCTTGCTTCATGATAATGGCATGCATAGAGACACCAACTTTGTTGATTCACTTGTTATTCTTCATTGCTGGCTGGAAAAGAAAGAAACTCAAACAATAAGGCACATTGTAGAAATCAAGTACGTGGCCTCCAGCTCCTCATGCATGATGATTGGAACTTGGAAGTAGCATCAACTAAGGCAAATAATAGTACTATTTAGTCTGTTTTCACACTTTGTCTGTTAATGTCAAATAATAGTACTATTTAGTCTATTTTCACACTTTGTCTGCTTATGTCAACAAACCATATTCTCTCTCAGTGCCAAGTGTTGAGTTGGGTTTGCCAATTTGCCATTTGGTGAAGAGCTATTGGATGAAACTAATTCCCTTGATTTGGACATCAATATCAAACATGAAGTGAACTTGTGAGTTGTGAACTTTTTTTTCTCTTTCCTAACGTGGAAATTTAAGGTAATGTATTATGGACACCTGTGAGGCACACCAAAGTGAACAACCTTCCCTCATTACACAAAAGGAAGCATATACTACAAAGTCTCCATATGAAATTCCTTGAATTTTTCTCCCTCCTTTTCATTCTCTAACTTTGTGTAGTTCAACTCCATGTTCTAAAAATATATAATATTACATTTTTACCCTTTGAGTTCATGATTTTCATGTTATCTTCATTCCATATCATCCTCAACTAACAAATTCACGATCGGACCAAAAAAAAATTGCATTTAATCCCTATGAGGTTATCACTTAAAGCAGATAGTCTCATATGCTTTCAATTGTAGCAGATGACTCCTTGAACTTGCCTTTTGACGGTTGGATCAGTTAAATTTAATTAAAACACACTCTTTTTCATCACATGCAATGCACATGTCTCTAATTTTTTTAAAAATTTATATTTTTCGCTTGTAGTTTTGTTCTTCATTGTTTAAAGTTTTCGGCAATCAGAAACTTCAATAATTGGCGAAAACTTATGAAATCAACCAATCTTATGCAAAAATCAAACTCAATCAAAATCAAAATCACATATCATCAACAAAGTCTAAATCTAACTCAATCAAACCCCAAAATTAATTGAAACTCTAAAAAAAAGCCAAAATCAATTCAAACTTATAATTTTTGAACCAAAAATTGAACAAATATTTTAACCAAAAATTGTTGTGGTTGTTGTGCTAGTTGTAGTTGATGCTTCGACGATTTGCATCGTGGCTGGAGCAACGACAGAGGAGGTCGACCTCTCTCATTCTCTAGCGATGCCGGTTGTGCTTGGCAATAACGGGAGATAATGTGGGTCTCAAGTCAAATCTCAACAAATACTCGTGCTCTATCATCGAGGAGGCCCAAGATTTGGAACTCCTTAAGGTCGTCGTCTATGGTGTCGTCGGCGCGCAACTCAGTAGTGACTGAGTGGTCAAAGGTAGGGCATCATCAATGCAGATTTGAAACGAAACATCATTGGTGCATATCAGGGCACCACTGATCGTGCTCGCTGGACACGTGTGTGCTCGCCAGATCCGAGAGGGAACCACAGATCCGTCGAGATATGGAGAAGAATGACCTTTGTCGACCTCAGACATTGGTTGGTAGGTGCGAAAGATGCGATGGCGGATCTAGAGAAGCCGAAGGCTCTTCGTGGTCGGAGACCACTCGTGAACAGAGGCTCATAGGAGAAGAAGATATAATTAGAGGTTTTTTAAATTTAATTTAAGTTAAAGGAATGTTTGGCTGTAAAAAAAAATCAAGTAGGGCTATTTTAGTCTTTTTGTGTGTTTCAGTTAGGTTTAACTGATGAAACTGTTAAATGACAAGTACATGGTGTTATCTGTCAATATATTTTAGCTAGTGATAACCCCTATTGGGTAATCAACAATTTGACCTAAAAAAACTACAATATCAACAACACCAAAATCACAATGTACGTATACACCTAAATCTCTCTCACTCTTCACTCAATTTTGATTTAGCGGTTTGCAGATCAATCGGCTCACCCGATCATTCAAACCCGTGACTTCTACGGGTGAGCAGGCCCACGAATGGTAGAAAATATGAAACCCAAAATGACCAGGTACAATTCCAACCCGGTCCGTTGGGCCGGGTACCCGCCCGTGAACAGCCCTACATGTATCCTCTTTCAATTGTACCCCTTTTAACTCTGAATACTCTAAACTTTTGCATTTAACTATTGGATACCCTGAAATATGTGAAACATTTTTCTATCCACAATTCTGTCTGTTAGTGTCAAAAGACCTAAATACCCTCCTAAATAGAAAAACAAACAAACAAACCCCGCACCCAACCCTACTCCTCTCTCATTCGTCGGATCTCCTCTCGCCGTCACCAGATTCAGGCGAATATGGGTTGATTGGACAAATTTTTGTGGGTTTGATTTTTGTTTGTTTGATTTTGGGAATTTGATTTTTGTGGGTTTGATTTTGATTTGAAAGACTTGGTCTGGTTCGAGTTTGTTTGATTTTGTTTGGGTCCTTATATTCTAATATAGGATGTGTTCTTAAGAAAATTTAGTTTGAGAATCTTGAGGCTAATTTGTGAAGTACTAGGACTTGAATATGGGTATTTTCAAAATGTGTATGGGTTGAAATTGAATGGTTTGAGAGACAAGGAAAATGAAAATTTGGAATTTGGGAGGATCATGGGTTTGAACATGAAATTCAATGGATTTGAGTTTAACTTTTTGGGGTTGTATTTTTTTAATCTTTGTAAAGATTGGTTTAGTTTTGTAAAGACAAATTTTATAAATAAATAAAAATCTTGTCGGGAAATGGTGTTGAAAACACTTGAATTTTTCGGCGAAATTTTAAATTTTTTCGCGAAACTTTGAACTCTATGGCAAAATACGACGAACATGTTCTCGATGAAGAAAAAGGTTAATATAGTGACGGAAAATTTTGGAATTTTAAAAAAAAAATTGGTCATGTACCTAGCACATGACTGAATTATTGCACTATTATGTTAAATGTAGGGAAAATTACTCATACCTACTCTCAACTAAACACATTTTAATGCTGGATACCCTGAACTATTGGAACTAACTATTGGCTACATTGAACTATGCCAAATATGTTTCCATCCATTTTTCTATCCAAAACTCCATCCAAGGTGTTCAAATGACCAAAATACCCTTATAGATAAAAAAAATAAACCAACACCAAACAAGCCCTTTAATTTAAATTAAAAAAAGAAAAAAAGAAAAAGAAAAAGGAAGAGGCTCACGGCTCAGCAACTGTCTCCGTCGATCTGCTCCACGGCTCCGGCTCACAAGCTCACGGTTGAGGTCTCTGTCGGCGATCTCTGCATCTTCATTGGAAGCTCGCTGGCATCCATAGAAGCTCGACGGACTTGGAGATCTGCTTGCGAGGTGCGTGGCCGAGCTAATCGTCGACGACGACGGTGCGTGGCTGAGCTGATCGTCGTCGTCGAAGACTGGTCTGTCCAGATCGTCGAGCCCACACATCGTCGTCGAGCCCACACATCATCGTCGAGCCCACACTTGTTGTTGTAGATCTCGACCTCGGCTTGCTCCGCCAACGCCGGCATGACCTGGGCATAAACAAGATCTGGAGCACTGCCACGTCTTGCTGTCGGTGTGATCTGGTCGAAATGGACTTGGTGAAGGCAACTCATCCATGGCGTTGTGTTCTCTTTCATCTATTTATTTTCCAGCAGAATGAGAGAAAATTAGAATAGTTGAAATTTCCAATTTGGTAAACAATGTTTCATTCAACAATTAATTTTCTCTTTCTTTCATCTTCTGATCAAGCACAGAAGCCATGTTCTTGAAATCAAAATTTTTCAGCGAATACATGTTCTTGAAATTTCCAATAGGAGATACTTTGAATTTTTCAACGAATACATGATTTTTCCGGCGAACCATTATTGAAGAAGTAGGGTATAGTTCAGGCTAATTTTAGAATTTCAAAAATATATTGGTCATGTGATGGGCACATGACTCATTTTTTGAAATATTCCGTTAACTATAACGGAAGAAATGGATGGAAAGATGTTTGACATAGTTCAGGATAGTCAATCATTAGTTTTAATAGTTCAGGATATCAGAGTTAAAAAGTGTTAAGTTGAGGGTAAGTATGTGTAATTTTTTCTTAAATATAACTAAAGAAAAATTGTTTGACATAATTCAGAGTATTCAATAGTTAAATGCAAAGTTGAGAGTTTTCATAGTTAAAACAGATAAAGCAGTGAAAAGGTACTATTAACAACAAAGACTAACACAAAACAAAATAAACTCAATTGAACTATTCCGAAACAAAGTAAATTTTTTTTTTCCCGATCATTTGAGCTACACAACAATAGGTAGCTCCTCCTATTAACCCATAAATCTCACCCCATACCTTTGGTTGAAAAGTTTGAAACTAATATTTTAAAGAAAATCTGAAACGCTTAAACCGCTTGATCCACTCTATTTGGTAAACAAAGTAAAGTTAATATATTAATCTGAAACAAAATGAACAGTTTTGAATCTTTCTGTGAACCAGGACAATGACAGTATGACACAGTGTTTCTTGGGTGGTCCTGCTGCACTTGTTGGCCTGTAACCAATTTGGCAAAGCAAACAAAAAGTGCACTATCTGTACTGCATAACACTCCCCTACTACCTACAAATGTGCACCTAATGCTCACCTTCTTGTGCTGTGTGTGTGTGTTCTCTCATGCCATCGCTGCCATCTGGCAACCCTTGGAAGCTGACTCACTAGCTGAGTTGTCACTCGTGAGCTTTTGTCACAGTGCTTTCACCATAACACCCAAGTCCAAGAATATTTCCACATCATTATTCATTACTAAACTAAATAAAAAAGTTATATTTTTAATGCCACATCATACACATATATGACAAGAGACATGGGACAATGTACAGAGTATGATGATAAGTCTTTTTTCAGAGTTTGTCTTTTCTATAAAATTAATAAACAAAAATAATATTAAAAATATGAGCTTTACCTATTTTATGACATCATCGATCCCCATTTTACATTAATATAAATTGTCTATCCTCCTACTAGCTACTTCCCAACTCCTAAAACCTCATCACTCTCACTCCTCTGTGTTGTACATTTCGGCTGCTTTATTTTAGTGTTTCTTTTGTGTTACTCGAGTTCTTTGGAGAGTGAAGAGACTTTGGTTTGTGAGACCTCTGTTTCTTGAAGTTAGTTTTGCTGTAAAAATGTATACGGAGATGGGAATTTTGTTCCCATATATCCAAAATTTCTCACAAGAAGTTCAGCAACTTGAGGAATTCTGCAAATCCCAGAACGCCACTCCTTCTGTGGTACTGTTTCTCTCTCTGCTCTGTTTTTTTTTCTCTCTCACTTTCTCGGCTTATCTGTGTATTTTAGGTACTTTCCCTCTATTTAGTTGGCCGATCTGCATTTCTTTGATTGTTTTTTAGATTGGTTTGAGCTGATTTTGCTGGTTAGATGGGTTTTTGTCATTTTCTTTGAGTTCTTTACTGTGGTCTTTGTTTTTATGATGTGAAATTAGCTCTATTTGTTGGTTGAAGAAATGAAGTGAAAATTGGTAGTGTTTGAGTGAAACCCAGTTGAGATTTCTAATTATTTGTTGGTAGATATGTGTTGTAAATTTGTTTCTTGATATGCAGAAGTCAAATTGATGGGGTTCTGTGTTAACAAAATTACATTTTTTTTGTTGCTATCTCCTGTTTGGTTGCTGAGAAAAAAATATTCCAGCTGAGAAAGAGAAATAATATATGTTTATTTATTTATTAATTATGTTTTATGCTGTCTGGGGTTTTCACAAAGATAATCAAATTTATGCTTTATTTATTTATTTATTTATTATGCTCTAATTATTTTGTCAACAACCAATAAAGAGTAGGTATCAAAACTCAAAAGTGAAAAAATGAAGATAAAAAGAAAAATAAAAGAAGCATAAGTAGAAGCACTGGAGTAGGCTTTACAAGTTGGATCTGAGAAAATGAAGTGGACATAAATGGAAATTAATTTACAATTTCCAGTTCCTTGTTCCTTAAGCTTATTTCCAATAGTTGGAGGTCTGGATATTGCTTTTCAATGCACTTGAAAGATATTTTTAATGGCAAAGTTTTTTTCCCCTCTCCTTTTGTTTTTTTTGGGCTATAAAGGAGTAAAACGGCTGGACAAAAGTTACATTAATTTCCTCGCGTTCTTCTTTATTAGCATTCCATATTTAAAAAAATTTTGTGGAAAGCTAATTTGCAAGGAGGAGATTAAAAGTTAACCTTCATAAGTTTCTTGAGTATTTAATCAATTACGCAAAGTGGGTGATTTTCTGAAACTATTGTTGGGTTTCCTAGTCATGTGTCACAATCCTCAATGAAACTCAAGGCCACTTCTCTACTTTTGCTTTAGTTTTATCAAAAGGTTTTTGATAAAAACAGCCTTACAGGATAGTAAATTACCTTTTACTTGTTCCCCATAAGAACTGTACTCCTTGCATCACTGTTCCTCGACCATGAAGAGTTCGCGGGGGAGTAGAGGAACTAGTTATTTGTTGTTTTTGTAATGTGGTTCATATGTAGATATTAAGTTGGATTTTTTTTTTTATACACCCAACATGTCTACTAGGTGTGTTTCAGTCACGTGCTTAGCTTAGCTGAATTTTTAAATTTATCACACATGGATAGATATGGTTGACCTGTACTTCTTTTACTTTCGGGTTACAAAGTTAAATAATTATCTGCTTTTAGCGGAATCAAAGAGAAAGGTGGAAACTTTCTTAGTAAAGAAAATTTGTAAGGCAACATTTAGCTGGCTAATATTATGGGAAATTGATCGGTCTTTTCCCATCTCATGAATCTTTTTCGAGCTTATATTAGACATCTTGTCTGGATCTATGTTTGCATATTATATTTCAACCAATAGGGAATTGTAAGACCATGGTAATTTGTGGATTCAAATTTACTTAGCACTAGAAAAGGTATTTGTATGGAATCTTGATTAAGTTAGATTAAGCTATTTCATTTGTTTATATAGTGCATTATAAACATTCTTATTATAACTAAAGATATGATTAAGAACACTCCAGAGGCGACAATGTTTCTCATTTTATAGATCATGAACTACATACGACTAACTCTTGATTTTACCTTTTTCTGAAGTTTATCCTTCCCTGCCATTAAAACAAATGGAGATAAATTTAAAAAGGCCTCATTAATGTGTTGTCTACATATGAAAACGTTTCTCTCTGTTATTAGTATGTTTCACCTAGATTGAGTCTGTATTTAGCAGGTTGCATACCCGGCTTTTGGAACTTTAAACTCATACTTGTTTTTCTTTGTCTAAGCTTTATGTCACATAAAACACTTGCAAAAGAAGTTGGCTGTGTCTCCCAGCAACTTCTTTGCTCAAACCTGTTTCCACACTTCTCATGATTATTGGCATTTTTAGTAATTGTTTTATATATGCATATGGTACCGTATGAGCATATCATCTTTGCATATCCCAGTTTATGATTTATTAGTAGTAAAATATTTCTGCTGCGGCGACAAGTCATGTAATTTGTATTAGCTTAATTTTTAATTTTTTTCATACTCCTATCCCTTGGCTTACTCTGAACAATTTAATACAGACCTCTACCATATCAGAATATGACCTGGGAGGAGAAGGGGATCTTTTCAAAGCCCCAGAACCGATTATTGAAGAAGCACTTGGAAGCCTTGATCCAATGGCAGCAGCCATGTCAATGATCACTTGTGGGGATGATGTTTTATCTCCACAAGGTTTCAAGCCATCAGATATTGACTCATTCCAAAATGAACAACTCTTGAGTGAAGTTTTCTACGAGTGCAAGAAGGATCTCTTGGAAAAAGCTGCAAGAGAATCACCTTTGTCAGAGGTTCTAGATATGAAGTTTCCTGTTGGGATGATGGATGAAGACAAATTGCTTACTGGTGCACAATTCCAGAAAAGTGTCAGCTCCGGATGTTTAAGCTCCATGGAGTGGTTGTCCAGTGCTTCTTCCGTGAGGCCAAGTTTTCTGGATTTTCCTGGAATGGATTTTGGATCAGTCTATGGAATGCGGAGGGCATATAGTGAAGGAGACATAAAGGTCAGACAATTCAACTTAATTCAGTTTCACATTTATATTCCACAACCTTGTATTTATTATAATGTTGACTTTGAAGTAGTTAATGGCTTGATAATACATGCTGGAACTGCTGTACGGATCAGGTTACTTTTCATATTCATGGCTTGGCAAGAAAAAAATGATGACCAGGAAACCAAACAATAAGTACGAAGACCATATCCAAATCATCCCTTCTAAGATCCTGCTTCTATGGAGCAAGAAGCGACGGTGGTTGGTGGCCTTGTTTTATTTTATAAGGAATAAGTGAATCTAAGATTTGGAATTGCCTTTTACTTTAGTTCTTTTATGGTGATTAGTTCATCTTCATTTTTTGCTAGAAACTTATTCCCATATATATAATTATTTTCAGGATGCTTCCTGATCATATTTTAGTGATCAAATTTACATAGAATGATACATAGCTACTTAGTTAGTCAGTGCAATCTTTTGGTAGACTTTTAGGCGCATGCTACACATTACGGGCCTCACAAACTCATTAGCCTAGAGTTTATTAGCTAATACGTATGCATAATGTCATTACAAACAATAACAGTCTTTGATACAAGAAAAGGAGATAAAGGAGGGGTGGGGGAGAATACTAAAAGTATTTGCTCATACCTGTCTCTGAATGCTCTTGCTACTATATTTGGGAGAAAGGGGTTCATTTCGGAAATGAATTTCCTATCTGTAAGAATGATAATTGTCGATGGATCCCTAAGCATATGTTGGCTTGTTACAAAGTCTATGTTTAGACTTTTGTGGATGTTTCAACAAGATTGGACAATGTCATTAATTCTGAATTTTTATGGCAGACTCTCGGTAATGGGAATGGTGATACAAACATCCTCCAGTCTCCCGTTGAGCGGCCCTTGATCATCAGCAACTGCACTTATGAAGAGCGAAGGGAAAAGCTTTCCAGATACAGGAACAAGAAGTCAAAGAGGAACTTTGGAAGGAAAATCAAGGTAAACTGGGTAAACAATGTCTTTGTTCAAAGATTTAGGATCTCATTTTTGTGCAACATGGTATTGGTAAGCATGTTACGTTATATGCACATGTAATTAATGTTATATCATTTTATGTAGATTGCATCCAATGTGAACATTCGTATTCATGTACTTCAATGCATTCACTCCAGAAATCTATCAATACTATGCACATTACAGTGTTTAGTGTTACTCTGCCGTTTATTGGCCTTTTGTCATTCCTGATAGAGGTCCTTAACAATGATAAGAGAGGTGGATTTTTCATTTAACGAATTATGGTTGAAATTTAACTGTTTTGTACAACAGATGAGCCCCTAGAACTCACGGTATTCTCTGTTTCAGTATGCTTGCAGGAAGGCTCTTGCCGATAGTCAACCAAGAATCCGTGGAAGGTTTGCAAAGACGGAAGAATGCGATATTCCCAAGAGGCAATAATGGTCGTGTAATTTTAGTAAGAACGGGAACTAGTAGATATCAAATTAGAAGTAATGGATCAGGTTCACGTTAGCTAGGGTGAACCCGGCAATGGACTTGGATTGGATGAAGGCATTAATTTAAGGTACTGCTCAATAATTGAGATCACCCCCAACTCCTACGAAATATTGATATCTCCAATCTCTGTAATAACCTTGGTAGTAAACTGAAATAGCCAATTATTAGAGTTGTACATAGGGTTTGTTGAATAATGGGGAAGTGAAAATATATGTACTTGCGAGCTAGCTTGTTCCTACTTATATCTGTTATGAAATAGCAATTAATGTTGTTGCGTGTATGGTTGCAAAATGCACTGCCCCATTTTGACCATTTCTAGGAAACGCATGCATGGATGGTAGTTGACTCAGTCTGTGTCTTTTCTTTGTCAATACATGTTTAGTTTAGTTGTCCAGGATTCAACAGAAGTGAAGACTTGTAGTCTTGGTCCTTTCTTATGTATTCTTATTGTTGAAAGAACCGAGGGTGAGGAGGTCTCAATTATTAATTTCCATGAAAGTGCGTGAGATAGATCTGGTAGGGTACGCGGAATCTTCAGCAGAAGCTACCAAGAGCATTCTTGGAGCGAGGGAAGTTTACGCGTCATTCTCAGGAAGTTTTGGAATCATTAGGCATATATATATATAAACATGTTGTAGGGCGCACCTTGGAGGACGCAGCTTAGCTTAGCTTAGCTTAGAAAACAGAGAGTACTGTGATATAAATGCAGAAATGCAATCCCTTTTTCTTGTCTCTCGTTTATGACATCGAATTTGGTGTCGTAAACGATAAACAAGAAAAAGAGAGTGCGATTTCAAGAAAAGCATGGAAGATTCATCTATATATATATATGTGTGTGTGTGTGTTTGTGTGTGTTTTTGGTTGCATTCCAAGAAATGGAACAAGAACCAGAATTTTGTATGTTATTTTTTGTTCTGGTTTTGGTTATGGTTGTGAAGGTGACGATGAGATATATATATATATATATACTCCATCCTCTTCTATCAGACACCTACGTACGTACCTTCTTTATGTAATTCGCTACAGATACAACAACTACTCTATTTATCTATCTCTTACTCTCCTACGTTTACATTCAGGTTCAGAGACCAATCCATGCATGCATGCATGCATGCATATATATTTACACTTATTTTCCTCTTTTACTTTGTATAACATGTTGTTGTTGATTTACTTTGGCCGGCCATGAACTTGTCTTGTCTGCGAAAATTGAGAAAATTTGGTGGCAATTATTGGGAACAAACCTCAAAACTTGCATGGACCCACCCGGGCCGCCTTAGAATTTTCAATCATCAACCCATGAGTCTTTTCATATTCACCACCTTTAATTTGTACGTACATCTCTTCTTCTTTTTCTTCTTCTTCGTCATCATCAGCTTCCCATATTCACAAACTTAGCCATGTGTAAAATATATAAAAATATCACGAGAGAGCTCATGCTCGTCAAAAACAGAACCATAGAAAGTGAAATCCAAACCATCCGAAATTGAGTACCCATTTTCTGAGTACACAAAATCATTCGTGAAAAGCCAAAAAAAAAAAAAAAAAAACATGAAACATACCCAAAATACCCTTCAACGTCGACATATAGATTGAAGTGGTGCGCGCGGTGGTCGTTTCCGGCCACGCACAGGCGTCGCCGCCTCCTGCTCGCCTCGTTACAAATTAATCATCCACACCAAAACAACTTTAACGTTAAAATTCATACATTTACGAACTTCTCCATCCCGTCGTGCCGCCAAAAAAAAAAAAAAAAATGCAAAATTACCAAAAATAAATGGAGCCGCCACGAGCTACTACAATGTTGAAAATCCAACGGAAGTGACCAAAATTACGAAGAAATTAATAAAAACAAGATGGAGCTAGCTAGGACCACATTAATAATGTTCCAAGGAAGTTGGAAATAGCCACCTCGGCTGTATCTGTGTCTCCGGAAGGGCCATTACTAGCTACCAATCGAGCCCAATTCAAGAAGATGGAGATCGAAGAAAGATATGTGAGCCTTTTGACACGCAAGCAAGCAAGATTGGTCTCTCTCTGACTCTGGCTACTTACCGTCTCTCACCTCCTCTGCTTTCTTTTACTTACTCTCCCAATTATTTTCCATTTCACCTTCCCCAATATTTTTGTATATCTCTGAATTGAATATTATAGCTGTACATGACGATGCTTTGAATCAGTAAGACCCTGCTTGATCCAACACCAGAAACAGATCTCCGTTTCGATTCGGACTTCTTCTCATTCCGATCAATTCCTCGCAATTCTCGGGATTTGGTGGGTTTCTCTGCTCTACCGATTCTTATTGGGAATTAGGGTTTATGGATGTTTTCAGTGTTCGGGTTTCGATGTGAAATTAGGAGTGGGTCTTGCAGTGTGGGAAGAAATTTTGGATTTTTGAGTTGTGGGGGTGCTTTGATTGTTTCTGTGCGGGAACATGATAATCAAGCGCAGCTTGAAATCCCAAATGCCGAGTCTGAAACGGTACAGGATTAGCGACTCGGCGAACGAGGACGACGACGACAAAAACTCGCCGGCGGCCAGGGCTCGGAGGAAGAAGCAGAAGATGAATGGTTATTATCATCTGAATCTGCTAGGCGAAGTCGCCGCCGGGGTTATTCCGATTAGTCTCCACGGTATAATCGGTGGGGCTGCCAAGGGTGGGTTGTGGTGCGCTCAGGTCTCGTGCTCCCCCGCTGAGTTGAAATCGAATTTGACCGGCCGGAAAGCCGCCGCGAAGAGTACTCCACCGGCGGTGGAGGCAGCGAGGCCGGCTCTGGTGAGGACATCCAGAGGGCGGGTTCAAGTACTCCCTTCTCGTTTCAATGATTCAGTTATTGCTGACTGGAAAAAAGAGAGCAAGACTAGCTTGCCTGAGTGTAATTCAGATGTAGAAATGGAATGTAAGAAGGAGACTTTCAGTTTTAGAGCTCTCAAAGCTAGTAGTCAGATTTCGAAAAGAGCTGGGAATAGTAAGTATGGTAAGTATTCAACACTCTGTAAAGAGGAAGAACTAGGAGAAGGTGGGTACCCGGGTTTTAAAAGTTTCAATGGGAGGAAGTATGGACTGCTTCTTGAAGATGACAAATATTTGGATGTAGAGATTGAGGAATCAGTTGATGTGACTGGTTCTGGGAAGTCTTGGAAGAAGAATTGTAAGAGAAAGGATGGATTGTATGGGCCAGAGGATTTTTATTCAGGGGACATAGTATGGGCAAAGTCAGGGAAAAGGGAGCCTTTTTGGCCAGCAATCGTAATCCATCCAATGTCTCAAGCACCTGATCTGGTTTTGAGAGCTTGTGTATCTGAGGCTGCTTGTGTAATGTTCTTTGGGCACTCTGGGAATGAAAATCAAAGGGTATGAAACTATGAATTATTTTCTATGCAGAGCTTGTTGCTCATGTTGCTAGTATGTCTGGTAAACTGTAGACTGGGAAACTAATATGTACATCGAATGATTGTGAGCAGGATTATGCGTGGGTCAAGTGGGGGATGATTTTTCCTTTTATAGATAACGTAGAAAGGTACACTGTTATTGGTTTGGTTTCAGTTGGCATTTTAACTGTCACCTAAAAACACCTTTATGCTTGACAATTTCTCTTGGTTTAGGTTCCGGGAGCAACCTGAATTGCATGAATGCATCCCCAGCCGCTTTCAAATGGCGGTGGAAGAGGCATTTTTGGCAGAAAATGGGTTTACAGAAAAGTTGATGGAGGATATAAACCTGGCAGCTGGTAATTCAACTTTCCATGGGTCTATTCTTAGAGGGGTTCGAGAGGCTACTGGATCAATTCAGGATCTGGAATGTCAGTCTCCATACCAGGCAAGTTGCTGTACAATGCTGTTTTATTGTCTCTCCCCTTTGTTTTTGGTTGACTTCATAGGTGTTGTAGGACCTTGCTTGAACATCTTGACAAGAGAGCTAGGCTTATTAATTAGTCTTGCCTCTGAGTGTCACTCAGTTTGCCATTATTCATTATCCCGGTTAAATTTTAGTACTAACTTGAGGGTTAAGAACATATTCTTATATTGTTGCCGAGAATGTAGAAAAAGAAAGAGGCCAATGATATTTCATTATTTGGAATCTGAGAAACAAAACTCTGCACAGCTTAAACTAGTACAATTTCTCATCTTACTCAATTTCCGTTTTCTTTTTAAACGATTCAGAAAAGGAATATAATATTTCCATTTTACCATCTATCTTTAATTCTCCTAGAAACCAATATGATGGTATATGTTGAGTAAGTTCGTTCAAACTTTGGACCTCATGGAGTTAATTATATCTTCGTAGGGTGTACGTCAGAAGAAGAAAGGCACATCAACCTGTGAAGGCTGTGGCATTGACCTTCCTCTGAAAATGATAAAACAAATAAAGGCTTCCACTCCTGGAGACCGGTCTCTATGTAAAACATGTGCTAGGGTTTGTATTGCCTCCCTTACCTTCTCATTTAAATTTCATTTGTGTTTTGTGCAACAATTTTTGTAGTCTTGGGAGACTGGATCTCAAGTATGTTTTACAATAGCATGTATATGTATTGCAGTTGACAAAATTGAAACATTTTTGTGGCATATGCAAGAAGATTTGGAATGACTCGGACAGTGGAAGTTGGGTGAGGGCAATACAAGTTGTTTTAGGGCTGTAATTATATGATTCAAAATGACCCCTGTATCTTATTAACTTTATCATCTGGACACTCTTACAATATCAGGTGCGCTGTGATGGGTGTAAAGTTTGGGTGCATGCAGAGTGTGAAAAGTTTTCCAGCCGCCATTTTAAGGTCTGATTATCATATTTAATTTCCGTCACTTATGTTCTGATCAATTTGCATATTGTGAGCTTGCATTGAAATTTTTTGTCTGTCTTTAATTTGTGTGTACTTTGAAGGATCTGGGAGACACTGAATATTACTGCCCTTCTTGTAAAGTAAAGTTCAATTTTGAATTATCAGATTCCGAAAAGACACAGCCAAAAGTGAAGTAAGTATTTCCATTTCACTATTTGTGAATACTGCAAACCTTCTCTCTCTATTCTCATATATTTATCCTTTTATGCTCCATTTTCACTTGGCCTTCTCAGACTATTTATGCTGTTTTTCTTCACCTGTGTATTTGGAATAATGATCTTTCATTACAGGTGGAGCAAAAATAATAGTCAGTCGTTGCTTCCCAACAAGGTTACTGTTCTCTGCTCAGGCGTTGAAGGCACATATTTTCCAAGCCATCATTTGTAAGCCCAAATCACTTTCTAGAATGTGATTTGCAATTATTGTTGAAGGATATTCTCTGATTTTTGTTTTTTCCTTATCACAGTTGAATTTTATGTACTCCCATTTTTCTTTTGTCAGTTGAAGATGCTTTATATGCTAAAATTTTATATTAGTATTAGATGATCTAATCTAATAAACTCTTTTATCTCGTGTCTAGAATTTTTCTGAAGAGTTATCTTTTTAAAGAATGACCATAATAATGCTTCCCACTCTTATATTAAGGAAACATTGACCTATACTGCCAAAAACAATTATGTGTAGCCCTCTTTACCTCTGCTAGCAACAAGACTTCACTATCCAGAAGAGGAGGCATTAAAGACAAGAATTCAATAGAAACCTTGAGGCCCACCTGTACCCAGATCAAATGATAAATGATCAGTGCATCAAGTTGTAGATTAGTAGAAAAAAGAAGCTTTAATATTAGACTTCCAATTAAATGCTAAATTGGAATATTGGTATCACTCTGATATTATGCGATTCACCTTGAAAGAACCTAGTTCTATTCCTAGGGAATCATCTATTTAGTTTTGCATTATACTGAGGATAAAATTAAGCTCTTGGAATATATGATTAACACTATTCGACTAGGATTCTTAAGTGAATAACAAACTCCTCCCCTCCCCCTTTTATTTTTATGTCTATAACAATATAATTAACCTTTAAAGTTGGGAACTGTGTGAAGTATTGATTTGATTATGTTTGTTTGAGATTATATGTAGCTCTACATGGGAAAAATGAATTCAAATTATTTAGTTGAACAATTTCTAGTAGTTTCTTTTAATTCCCTTTCCTTTTCAGAGTTGTATGCAAATGTGGGTCCTGTGGGACACGGAAGCTAGCACTCAGCGAATGGGAACGACATACTGGTTCAAAAGCAAGAAACTGGAGGGCTACCATCAGGGTAAAAGGTTCCATGTTACCACTGGAAGAATGGGTTTGTACTTTGATTACCTGTCTTAAGTTATAAACATTTTAATCATTTTGTCTAAATCATCAGTACTATATCAGTTCTATTTTTGTCATAAATGTCAAATATGTATTTGCACACATGTTTTTATTATAATATGTTCAGCTTCTGAACTGTTGGATGATATTCCTGTAAGCTTCAAATTATGGAACACAGTAACTCATTGGTCAATGCATCCTGATTTATTCAAAACACTTATATACTATCTGATGTCTTTTAATTTGTAGTTCCTTTACTGGTCAGATATATAGAGCAGATAATGGTATTGAAAGTTGAAACCATGATGTGTATTAAGGATTAAGGTAGATGTCAATGCATTGACTTTAAAAGTAGCTAGTACTAAAGTTCAACTCTGATTCCGGAAGTTTTATCGCCAAACCTCTAGTAGACTGCTAAGTTTTATGATGAAGTTCCTATCAGTGATTGTTGAAATTTAAGCTTAAATATAAGCTGGCAGATATAGCTCTGTTTTAGTGTAACAGAGAAGTTCCGCTCTTATCCATACAAACTCTTATCAATGAGATTTACACATTACATTATCATTTGATGTTGCAGATGCTGCAGTTGGCAGAGTTTCATGCAAATGCTGCTGTTTCGGTTAAGCCTCCTAAACGACCTTCTGCAAAAGAAAGAAAGCATAAGTTGCTTGCTTTTCTGCAAGGTAGGTTTGACTTTCTATGCATATACCATTACATAATGAGTATGTTTCTTTCTACTTTACTGGACTATTTTTTCTTTCTTGTGAATAAAGAACTCTCCATTCTTGCCATGGCAGAGAAATATGAACCAGTTGATGCTAAGTGGACGACAGAACGATGTGCTGTATGTAGATGGGTTGAAGACTGGGACTACAATAAAATTATTATATGCAACAGGTCTTGTATATGGAAACTACTTTTTATTCCCTGAATAGCAAGTTTTGACTTTTGATTCACAATATAACAGCTCTTAATGAATAATCTTATTGATTATTTCAGATGTCAGATAGCTGTTCATCAAGAATGCTATGGAGCAAGAAATGTTAAAGATTTTACTTCATGGCTTTGCAAAACATGTGAGACACCTGATGTCAAGCAGGAGTGTTGCCTTTGCCCTGTAAAAGGCATGTTTCTCAATTATACTTTATTTTTATTTGATACAAACAGGTCGTTTTGCATAACCAGAGTAGCTCGTATTTCTGTTATAATACTTACATGGATGGACTTTCTGTTTTCTAGAATGCTATTGTCTCGCAGTACCATGTAATTGATCCTTTCATTCTTATACTGTAAACAAATCTCATATATCTTATCTCAAGCCAGTTATTGATACATGATGTTGATACTGCAATCTTCCTCATGTAAGGATAAAACTGAAGGTTCTTTTGCCTTCAGTAATCGAATTTGTGCTTCAGATGGGAATTTTGTCATACTTCCAGCATATTTAGAATTGATTTTCAGTTTTTTACTCTTTCTGATTTCTCTGACCTGATCGCGACGATTTTATTTTTTTTCTTTCTGGCCAGGGGGTGCTCTAAAGCCAACTGATGTTGAAACATTGTGGGTTCATGTTACATGTGCCTGGTTTCAACCTGAAGTTGCATTTGCAAGTGATGAAAAGATGGAGCCTGCTATTGGGATCTTAAGTATTCCATCAAATGCTTTTGTGAAGGTAGAATTTCTGTTTTGTCATGACTGCATTATGTTTTTTTTTTTTCTTTTCTGTTTGGCTTCATGATTGAGAACCTCAAATCCTATAGTTTGTGTATTTAAAATTATAATCTGTAATAAATTTTGGCATCTAGTAGGAATGATGGAAAATGTGCAATATCATTAATCATATTGTCTGTTGAAGTGGGTAATAAAGTCTCATATTGGATAAACATAAAGTGAATCAGCTATCAGCTATATATAATGGTTGAAGTCAAACCCTACTAACAAGGTTGACCTTTTCGTATGGGAAGCCATTATTTGTAGCTCAATAATTGAAATTTAACATGGTATCACAGCTGGCTATGATCCATGCCTGACCCCGGTTATGCTGTCTCCCCTTGTGCTCTCTGCTCACTTGCAGAAGAAAAATACCCACCCACGTGATGTAGAGTGTTGATTTAAAAGGCCCCTAATTGTGCATGTGTTGAGCCCGCATGTGAGGGGAGTGTTGCAGTGGGCGATAAAGTTTGACAATAGATAATATAAAATGAATGGGGTATATATAATGGTGGAAGTCAAACCCTATCAACAAGGTTGACCTTTTGTATGGGAAGCCCAAGCCATTGTATTTTACCCATTTATTAAAATTGAACAATGTCATTTTTGTTATAAAGTTTATTTTGGTGATGGAAAAGTAGTTGGTTGGTTCTACTATCAAATGTTACTGTTTTAACCTAACTGATGCCTTGTTTACATGAATTACAGATTTGTGTGGTTTGTAAGCAAATTCATGGCTCTTGCACACAATGTAGCAAGTGTTCCACTTATTATCATGCAATGTGCGCATCAAGGGCAGGATATCGGATGGAGGTATGTAGCTTATTGGTCTTTTATGTTTGTGCTTTTGCAAATGTGAAAATAGTATAGTACTTCAGAGTACATTGCATTGTGAGAAAGTTTATTTGACTTAAATATGAATTCAACCATGGTATTCATGTGTGAAAATGGCGAGGAAAGGTGTTTTTTTGGCAGATGCCTTATGCTGGAAACCGTTCCATCGGCCGTGTGTACAAAGCTATTAGTTTCTCCTTATTCTGCTCAATCAATCATTTCATCTTTTGTTTGTTCTGTGTCACTTGATCATTTCTGATTTCTTATTCTGGATTGCTTCTGCCTTCTATTCACGATTAAATTTATTAGTGCTATTAAAACTGCAGTTACACTGCTTGGAGAAAAATGGTAGGCAGATCACGAAGATGGTCTCATATTGCGCATATCATAGGTATGCATATTCGCTCAGGGTTTAATTTTTGCCCCAACCTTTCTGTTCATCTTCTGTGCATAATTCCAACCTTTATCCGTTTCATATTCCGCATATCATAGGTATGCTTCTTCAATTTGGTACTTCTTGTCTTCTGACTCATGGTTCTGTTATAAATGCAGAACTCCAAATCCGGATAATGTGTTAGTTATACAAACTCCTCTAGGGGTTTTCTCTGCCAAAAGCCTTCTCCAAAATAAGAAGAAAGGCGGTTCAAGACTAATTTCATCTACCAGGAAAAAATACGAAGAGGTTCCAATAGAAACTAACGAAACAGATCCGTTCTCTGCCGCAAGGTGCCGCATATATAAAAGACCGGAAAATAACAAGGTAGCTTACGTTAAAGACACTACATCTGTACAGTTACTCTGAATATCTAGGATGGCTACAATGGTAGCGTATTCTCATTTGGTGGTAGAAATGGTGCTTTATGGTTTATTTTTGTTGTTTGTAGAGAATAGAAGAAGTTGTTCCCCACCATGTGATGGGACCTTGCCAGCATCCTTTAAGTGAAATACGAAGTTTGAACATGTTCAGGGTAAATTTTATTATTGAAGAAGAAGCTTTGCGTCACTTTTCATTGAAGAATCAAAAGAATAATCTAGAAGTAATATTCTTTTCTTTTCATTTTATTTCTTACTTCACAGGTAGCAGAGGAGCCTAAAACATTTTCTTCTTTCAGAGAGCGGCTTTATCATTTACAGGCAAATCCTTAGGCCTTACACTAAAATTGATTGCTCTCTAGATGAAGTTTCTGACTATTTGATTCCTAAACAACTGCAGAGGACAGAACATGATCGGGTGTGCTTTGGTAGATCTGGAATACATGGATGGGGGCTCTTTGCACGTAGGAAAATTCCAGAAGGAGAAATGGTGTGTAAGCTAAAGTTCAAACTGTAACAATCTTTTGACAAATCGGATATAAGTATGTTTGCCTGTATATCAATGTATAACAAAGAAGTGGAGTCCGTCTTTCTCTCTCTCCCCCCTGTTTCATTTTTAATGTTTCTCATCTTACTGCCTTTCTTACCACATCAGCATAGACAGATTTGAATGTTGAACTTTATGCTGAATATTTGACTTTGATATTCCTCATGAGTTTGCATGCTTTCTTTTTTAGTGACCTAATGAGTGTAGGGTTCTCTTTTGTCTCCAGGTTCTTGAGTACCGTGGTGAACAGGTGAGAGGTAGCATTGCAGATCTGAGGGAGGCACGCTACCGGTCAGAAGGCAAAGACTGCTATGTGAGATAATAATTTATTTTTGTCATTCGTATAGTGAAATTCCCATGCTTGAAATGATAACCCTTTTTCTGTTTTTCTTCTACCCCTAACTTTAGCCACAAGAGGAATGACTCCTCCACTCGACTATCGTTTTCTTATTCTTCAGACTGATTATTAATATCAAGTGTCATGTTGACTTTTGGATGTGCAGCTTTTCAAAATCAGTGAAGAAGTAGTGGTGGATGCGACTGATAAGGGAAACATTGCACGCCTAATTAACCATTCAGTAAGTCAATTCCTTGTCTTCCTGATATATAGTTGCTTGCACATCTGCATGCATAATACTATATGTACATTCTCAGTCTGTGCTGTGTGGTTTGTGGCATCCCTCTATTTCATTTCATGGTGTAACAAGCACCCTGGTGATGATGATATATATATATAGAGTGCACTTGTTGTCCAGTCCAGTATTGTTTGCTTACTGAGTACATCGCATAGTTTGCTAACATCCATCTCCGATACACACTGTAGTGTATGCCGAATTGTTATGCAAGGATAATGAGTGTGGGTGATGAAGAAAGCAGAATCGTACTTATTGCCAAGGCTAACGTGTCTGCTGGAGATGAGCTAACGTACGTAGTGTGAATACTGCTACTATCAATTTGACTGCTGATTGATTTGTGGAACTACTGTTTCATATATTCGAATTGACTTTGTTCTGTTTTGTTTGATGATATATAGGTACGATTACTTGTTTGATCCTGACGAACCTGATGAATTCAAAGTCCCTTGCTTATGTAAAGCTCCAAACTGCCGCAAATTCATGAACTAGGATATCACACGGATACAGCCACAGCCACAGCTTGCCTCTACCACGAGGTTGGAAGAACGACTACTAACCCCACACTCACACTCACGGTTTGCTCTTCCTATATTTATTTAATCATCCAATTTCTAATTTTTGGTAAAGGAAATGTGTATCTTATTGCAATATTTATTTTTCCTTGTTACAATATTAAGCTCAATAATAAAATAAAAATGTGTCGCTGCAAGCATTGTAAATTTGCCTGTACATTTTGCTCCTTCCAGACTAAGTAGAACCGAGTCAGTGAACATTATATATTGTGTTCTTCACCAGGTGAGTCCTCTTGTTTGCTTTCAGTTTCAGAGTTGTTTTGATTCGTTGCATCCGTAGTAGTGGTGGTGGTGGTTCCTTGAGTAGTTGAATCGGGTTGTTGATCATTGCTCTGACCGAGTAGAACAAGTGCAAAACAAAGTGTTGAGTGTTGTCTAAATGACCAAAGTTGTATTTCATCTCCAGCCTTGAACTGATTGGCTTCTACTACTGCACTCCATTGACCATTCAACACGTACAGGCTACTAGCCTGCCCGTTAGGTTTCTTCATATTCCATCTCGTGAATTTAAGGTCGTACACTTTCAACCCTGGATCGATCAACTTGACGCTTATGTAATCCTTCATATCCACTATCTCCTTCTCTTCTTCGGTCAAGAACTCCCCAATGATTCTCAGCATTGGCACCGATAGTCTATTGTGATTCCTGGTAGTATCCGTGTTACTCAATGCCTTTTGTATCACTAACCCGATATTACTTCCCTCTAGTTCCTTTATCATCTTCTCCACTCTCTCCGGCATATCTGGAACCTTCTCCCCCTTCTCTGCCCTCTCTTCATGCGACCTTGTTTCACGATAAGGGTTACAGTGTGACCTCCTCTTTTCAGGTTTAGGGCTTCGGTGTGTCAAGTAAGTCTCTTCTTTCCTCTTAATCTTAATTTCACAAGTAGCTTGTTCTTTCTTCACCAGCAAAGTAGCATTGGTGCCACTGCCACTGCCACTGCTTGGATTGTTGACTACAAAAGTTGCTTGATCTTGAATGATCACGCGGCTTCGGTAGCAAGCCACCCGACTTTTATCAGCAGTTTTGATTGCACTGAAGTGTAACTTTTGTTGTACATCATCAGACCTAAGCTTCTTGTGATTATGAGTTGAGGTCGAGGAGGCCATGGCCATAGCCATAGGCCTCTTCGAAGGCCTCTCTGTGTTCGGTCTTTTGATGAACTTTGATTCCTGAGACAACTGATGAGCAGCAATTCGAGCAAGGCCCTTCAATATTTCAAGAGGAAGCAAATATCCATTCCTGAGATTCCTGTCCTTAATATCTTCGATTTTCATCAATCGAACTCCTTCTTCTTCTTCTTCTCCTTCAGACGACCTTGACCTGAAATTTCAAATTTGTATTCATCGAATCAATAACGTTCGAAATAGAGAAGAAGATGATCAGAAACATGGTTTTTAGAGACAAAAAATCATTACCTGCTGCTGCTGCTGGTGGTGGTGTTGTCTTGGTGTTTCATGATTTGAACAAACATTTGAGAGGTTTCAGTGAATGAAGAGAAATTATAGGTGGGGAAGTATAAATAGGATTATGTTATTTCCTTTTCTTATTATGATAACAATTACTGAATAATTTTTGTCTATCTATTTAGTTTTCAATTACTTGAGGCCCACGAAACAACTAGCCTCTACTGTTATTTCTTACACTTTCCAAAAACAAATTGAAACTATCCATTTAACTGTTTTTCTTTTATTTGCTTACATTACATCTGACGAAGAAAGCAAATTTTATGTTTTTAATAATGTTGGTTGAGCCTCTGTTGCCGATATTACTAATTAAATAAACTTTTTTTTCACACTTTTAGGCATTGTTGTTTAAAATAAATAAATAAATAAAAAGCTTGGTATTCCTTTAGGTGCAAAATTTGCAAGTTGATTTTTTCTTTTTTTTAAAAAGGGAAAAAGTGAATTTGCTAATTCAAATCATCTAATAACAAATCAAAAAGCGGGATTGGCACCTATCTATCCCGATGGACCTAGCAATGACTTGATCGACCTATTTAATTGATGGGTTACCTGATTCGCTGGTTGTTTAACAAATCGAAAATTTAAACTCGAAAATTGCCCTTATAAATAATCTAATATTATTCAAAATCAAACTCAAGACAATGGAAACCTCTCATCCGGTCTGCACATCTTGAATAATCGTATTCACGTCGGTTTCAACAATTAAATTGTCTCACTCGTGATCATTTATCTAAGATACCCAATCCAGCCAACCCCCAACCATCGACACTCACTTGTCCAGTCCCTCACAATCTAGCCTCCTCCCGATCTTCCAACTGGGTGACCACTTCTCCTCCACTTGCAAGCTTTTTTTATTAATAACCCAATAAAATGATAAATAATTATTAAGATTTGAAGTCGAGATTTACCTTTAACATTATCACTGCTATATAAATTAGGATATGAAGACTATGAGTTTGGGGGCTCGCATTTCCCTCCTCTCAAGTGTCCACCAAATCTATCTTCCAAGCATGTTCGCCTCATCCACTTTCCACTCGAGCCTCCAACACCTTTACCTTTGAGATCCCACATCATTGCAACTTGCAAGAAGCCTAGTCACAAGGGAGTTAGCAAGATTTTCCCCAAAACAACTAAGAAACCAACCTCTCGCGTAGAGACGAGTAATTCCTTAATTATATAAAGTTAGGGGGGGAAGAGTTAAACGTCGTGTTTAAGGCTATGCGAGTGAAAAAGCTCAACGTTGAGTTTAAGATTATGCGAGTGAAAGTATCCAAGAGTCTCATCTAAGAACATTTTCGACCCGTTTGTTGATCATACAAAATTTTACAAAATAGATTTTTGTGAAGTTGATGTGTGAAACAAATATACACAATTCGGGGATAGGTTGTAAAGCACAATTACCCCCTCTTGTCGGACTACACAAATCATTGTATCAAACCCCACATTGAAATGTTTGATTTGCATTTTTTAAGTATATATAATTGGGTACCACTTATTCTATTGGACTATAACAACACTTTTTACTTATTTTTTATTGGATAATAAATTTTAAATTTAAAAAAGTGTAAACTGGCGATTTAAGTAAAATTCAATGAAAAAGTATTCATAAATAGGCTCGGCTATAAAGGCGGAGTCGTAATAGAGTAGAAGTATATCACGATTTTTTTCCTTTCCACTCGCTTGGTACGAGTTAACCTATTCAAATTAGAAGAGGAAATCTCAAACTTCTAATGTAGAAATTTGGGGTAATTACATATGCCACTTCTGAACTAACTATCTTTTAATTTGGGCACTCCTAAAATATATTTTTTGTAATTTTAGACTATTCTGAACTTTGCAATTGTAATTCTGACTATAACTCCGTGAGTTAGATGCTAAAAAGAAAAACCAAAATACTCCCTATTTTTCATTTTTTTCTATAAATATAAATAATAATAAATGAAAAAAAAAAAGAAGAAGAAGAAGAAGACGCAGATCGACCTCCAACTTCTCGCCATGGCCGACCCCCAACCACTCGGATGCTCCGGCGACGACGACGATGCTCGCAGTCTCACCCTCTATCTCTGGTCGTCTGTCTCACAACCACCGTCGCTCTCCTCTGCCAATCCAGCGCCGTGAAACCCTAAGCCTCAGCTCCTCCGCCGTGGAGAGAGATGTGAAGATGGTAGCTTCTCATCAACTCCGGAGGCTCTCTCCAGTGCCAGCGAGGCTCGCCTCCTCAGCGTCGGCTTCGGTGTTGCAACGAGCTTAAAGCCGGTTACACCACTGATGGCTAGGCCATTTTGTTCATTAATTTTTTTAGTTCCGTCCAGAAAGAAAAACAATGATTATAAAACAACAACAACAACACATTGTCTCGTAGAATGCAATTTGTATAATCCGGATGCTACATCTACATGATATATTCATTTAAACTTTATATCTAGATAATTAAATCAAAATTACATAAGAAACATTATTTTAAACTATAGCAAAAAATACCCATGAAATTTAAAACAAAAAAAATCAATTTAATATGAAGAACAAGGCGTAAGTCAAAATAATATATCAGCAAAGTTTTTATTGGTTTGTCCTGTGAAATGAACCAAAAAATAAATAAAAAGTTTTTTAATATTGTATTTTATATAGGGAAAATTATAAATAGGGTTAAATTTATCGATGATCTTCCAACTATACACTTTAATCACATATCATCTTTTAACTTTATTTTTAATCACAAATGATCCTCCAACTATACACCTTAATCACATATGATTTTTTAACTTTATTTTTAAACACAAATGATCCCCCAACTATAGTCCTTAATCACACATGATCCCT